>JAPKLY010000831.1:20758-56361 GCA_026898435.1 Prunella vulgaris | reverse complement strand
GATGCCAAAAAGGGGGAAGAAGGGAAGAAGCAAATTGCCACTACTGGTAAAGCTAAGAAGAAAAACTTTCCCCTTGAACTGAAGGCTGCGGAAAGAAAGAGGACTAGATCCGTAGCCGCCATCGAAACTGCTGAAGGCTCAGATCCGAAGAAGTTGAGACCCTCTGAAGATCCGGCTCTTGAGCCGTTATATAAGGAGATGGAGGAACAAATAATGCCATCTGGGCTGACCACTCAGAAGAAATTGGTGATGACTGAAGCTGAAAAGATAGCAAAAATGAAAGAAATTTCGCTGCTCAGTCAGATCCAGCGCCTAAAAGAGTCCAATGAGTATCTGACTTCTCAGGTCCAGAAGAAGAAATCTGTATCATCTGGATCTCGGATAAAGAATCAGAGGAAGATTGTGGTCAGACCAGATCAAAGTCATCCTCCATTGAAGTTTGTTGAAGACTTCATTCCGATTGAGATGCTGGAGGTATGGATTCCGATCCGGAATAGGTGGGCATACCTATTCTACGTGGTGGGGTTATGGGACGATCTGACTGAAGGAAAACACGTCATACTTCATCACTGGATGGCACAGGAGCATCCTGATCTCTGGGCTGAAATCATCAGACATGCTGACACTGAAGGTGTAGAGATCGCTCCTCCGGAATTCATCAAGTACCCTCCTCCACTCTTTAGGAATTCTAAGCAGCTGGACCGGAAAGCAATTTCTGAAGAAGTCGTCAGAGTAGGACGAGCTGCCGGGGCCATTGCTGATCGGAACAGGATGAAGCAGGTCCTGAACCGAGTACTGGAGATGTACGAGATTCCACTGACTGCTTGGAATAAGGATGAAGACTAGATCAGGAGCTAGTTGTTCAGGAATTTTGTAATAGCTTCAAGAAACTTGTATTTTCTTATCAATCAATGAAGTTATTTATTTTTCCTGAGTACAACTTCTTGTTGACTCCTGAATTTACTTTTCTGAATCCTTATCAAGAACTGTACTAACCCATTCCTTGTTTTCATCTTATAGACTAAGTACCTAGTTTGTCAGGTGGTACTGAGTTATTTTCACTGACTAAGTCAGTTGATTGTATAGATGAATAGGAATTTGCTTAAGGGTTTTGGCATCATCAAAAAGGGGGAAATTGTTGGGACAATCTGAGTATTTTGATTAGATCCCAAAACCCCTGATGAATTTGCCTAAGTATAGCTGTTCAGGATAAAATAGTTCAGGATAGTTAGGTTAGAGATTCAGTACATGAGGACCATGCTGAAGACTGAAGAATATTGGAGTCGACCCAATTTACTGAAGTCTGAAGTGTAAACCATCCTGAAGGAGTCAGTCAGTCTCGCTGAAGATTGTCTGTTCTGAAGCTGAAAATCGAAGCCTGCTGATTCATCCTGAAGTCAATCCTGAAGTACCATTGACTGATGTTTCTACTGAGTACACTAAGCGTACTCAGGACAGAAGTCAGTCAGTGAAGAGTAAGTGTCACCTATCAGGCTGTGCTGAATGCACATAGGACCTGACTTAGGCCTTGGTTCAGTTCACCTGAATCCTGTAAGTCCGAAGCAAAAAGGTAACACATACTGAGCTGAATAACCTATCAGGCTGTGATGAATGCACATAGGTCCTGACTCAGGCTGTGGTTCAGATCACCTGAATCATGTAAGTCCAAAGAAAAAGGTTATTTAAGCTATGGGACAAGAGACAAAAAGAATGTCAGTAAGACTCCATTAAGACACACGTTCAGACTGAGTTATTAACAAGAGACTCAGAGCATTGAATGTACGAGGAAGGACAAATGTCTGAAGGTCACCTAGCCGTTATAGCGGAGAGCCAATGATCTTTCGACACGCATGCACGGAGTCTGCGCAGCATTTAATGCGGCATTTAATGCGTCTCAAAAAGTTGCAGGTGATGTGACAACTTGCCAGAATAAGCATGGCGGGTAGGTCAAACAGTATTTCTAGCCTGCAATCTACCTAAAATAGGAAAGATTTGATTTGATCTCCTCCAACGGATCTATTTTAAATCTTGCCTATAAATATGGAGAACCTTGCATCCATTCAAGGTTAACGGGAAATTTCCAAGAGAAAACTCTCAAGAATCCAAGAACACAAAGCATATCATAAACAACACTCTGCAATTAAATTTCCCTAGTGTTGTAGTAGGATTCACTCTGTATTTGCTTAGATCGATAGTTCTATTATTTAGCATTGTTTTGTATTGCTAGAGCTATCTTTGGAAACCAGAATATCAAACCACTCAAGGTGTGAGATCGGTTGGTTAGAAGGACTGGGACTTGTAAAACGCCCAGGGGTCAGTTCCTAAGAGAGGAAGTTGGCTACTCGTGTCCCTTGGCACGTAAAACCCAAGTACCTATCCTCAGGGTTTTGAGGATAGCTTCCTGTTAAATCAGGTCGTGGACATAGGAGTTGGTTATCTCCGAACCACGTTAAAAAGTCCCCTGTGTGCTGATTTTACTGTTCTGTTCAGGATCATAACTGTCATCATATTAAACTGAACATACTGCATTGGTTTTAACCTCAGGACTGAATCAATCATCCTGAATCTGAATACTGTGCACTCAGCCTTAACCACCAATTTACTAAGCAACTCAGAGAAAACGTTTTCAGAAACTAAAACGAGTAGAATCTAAGGGCTCACTTTCCGCACGTACTCTGGCTCACTGAGATAGTAGTCCAACTGACTCGCTTCCGAGCAGTCAGTAGGTTTGTTATCTCTACTGAGCTTCCGAGTACTTTCTCACACTCAGTTCTTCTGACTCGTTACTGAACCGTCCCTGCTGCCCCTATGGACCTTCAGCGTACTGAGTACTTCAGGGAATCCTGACTGAGTGCGTTAGAGCATTTTTCTGAGTCTTTCAGAAAAATCTGACATCAGTGTATTCCCCCCCATACACTGATTTAACTCGTTTCGGGACCAACACAGTAGCACACATATATTCATGTGGTATACATTCTAGGACTTTCGAGATATAATAACACATGTAAGGTATTATTACATTAACAACATATTATCAACATAAAAATCTATAAAAAAATAAATTAAGAAACACATATTTGTTTCTTATAAAAATATATATTATCCTTATAGTTACTTTAAAAGTATTAAAAATTAATTTTTAAAATGTAGTGTCACACATTTTGTCTTACAATAGCACACATATGTTCATGTGGTATACATTCTGGGAGTCGCGAGATAGTAAGGTATTATTACATTTACAACATATTATCAACATACAATTAATAATAAAATGAATAATAAATTAAGAAACACATATTTGTTCTTGTAAAAAAATATATTATTCTTATAGTTACTTTAAAAGTACAAAAAATTAACTTTTTAAGATGTAGTAACACACAGTTTGTCTTACAGTAGCACAAATATGTTCATGTGGTATACATTCTGGAAGTGGCGAGAATTTTTCTTAAAAATTTTATTGGATCCACGAATTTTCATTTGGGGGTATTGCACGGATCGGGTATGGTTGTGCAATATTGCATATTAGACTTTGTCTCAATAAAATATTCAAGATTGGATTATTCTTGGGAGAAAAGTATCAACATTAGGCCTATTTTGAATATTACATTAATATTTAAAGACTTATTATTGTAACCATAAGATTTGGGAGGGGGCAGTTACCAAGCACGTGTTAAAAATCTAAGCAGTTGAATATACTATGCAAAGTGGAAGAGGGGGTAGTATTTAACTAGCATTATGTTATGTGCAACACTGTTACACTGATAATTGATAAGTATATGAGCGGTAGGGCATCCAACTGTCCAACTTGGATGCAGTGTCTCAATTCTATTACAGCTCCCAATTTGTACATGCTTACATTTGCTCTTATGAAAATTACACTTATCTGGGAGCACCACACTAGCCCCACGAAGCATCGAGCTATATCCTGCAGGATACGACGAAGAGTAATTTACAACAATAATGGATATGCAAACACAAATCTGAAGCATCTGATGCTTATCTGAAAAGCTTGAATTAGGCAAGTTAACAATTTGACAAATAAGCACCACCAAAACTATGGAAAAAATGAAAGTGTTTCAAGTCAATTTCTAACATCAATAATCACTACATGATTGTGGTAAAATAGAGTAACAGTCATAATAGGTAGATTGTATTTCATAAGAGACTCCAGGTCCAACTGTCGTAATAATCAGAGTAAAATTTCCAAGATAACTCTTTCTACAACAGATATGCATGGGACTAGTCGATTAATTTAAAAAACACAAGTCAAATGAAAAAAAAGGTCAAGCTGAAACAAATGAAGCAATAGCAATTTTCAGCTTTTAATTTGGCTATAAAAGAAGGCTAATTAAGAAAATTTACACAAATAGTCATGATTAGCTCAACCTTAGCATTTATAAAATTGTTCCGATAAAGCTAACTCAAGTGTCATTTGTCAGGGTTGTCTTGATAATTTTCAGAATGTCATATAAAAATTGAGAACATATTACTTCAAAACAAAATCTATTATCACCTGGGAAATCATAGATTTGTTATCATTAGTATTATTATTATTTTGTTGATCATACTAGAACTTTCTAATCTTTCAAACACTTGACAGTCTAAGATATTAATCCAATCCGGTTATTCAAAAAAAAGTTGATCACCATGAGACATGAATGATATTTGCCTGATTACCTTAGAAAAATCTTAGAATTGTTATTCAAGACATGTGTAATCTTTCAAACTTTGGGACCTAAATTGATACTGTTAGTTTAATCCTGTTACCCAAAAGAGTTGATCACCACGGGGAACTAATATTTTTGCCTGATTATGCTTAATCATGTGAGGTACATTATTTTCTCTCTGCTTTCATCCAAACTTCTGTTTATAAGAGTATTGTGTCATTTCTATCTACAACTCTTCTTCCTTGTTGAAGTTTTAAGCCAACACTTACTGAAATAAACAACAAAACGGACCCTATTTCTCAAATGTAACTTTCTCGTGTACAATTGGCAGCACATGAATAGAAGTACATTCTTTAGGTATCCCAGCCAATAGTTAAAAACATAGTTTTCTTCCACTCCCTTTCTCTAACTCAATAAATCTATCTGGTCTGATACGGTGAAGTATTATAACCTATAGACCAACTTTAAGCACTTATGAACTATTATTTCTCGATACACCAACAAGAAACTGATTATTTTAGTTTAGTAACTAGTTACTAGTGCAGAGTTATGTCATGCAGGAACCAACAACATCAACTAGTTACCAGATCATGCATTATGTAACTTGTAGATCTTATTCACTTATCATTAAGCACAATTAAGTAAAATCTATTGTTCCTATCAAGATACGCATCACAAATTAATTATCAAGAGTACCCCAGTAATCAATATAATGCAACAAACCAACATATAAATTCAATAATGGAGATACACAAAAATGTCAACCATATATATAGAAATATTATGACATTTCATATGAAGTGGGCACCAAAAGCTTCACTTTGAACAGACAAAGAAACCATACAAGTTAACTTATTTCGATTTTTGGGACCTAAGCTATCATCCTCCAACCCAACAAAGAATAAAATAAAAGAGCAAATTAAAAGGTCGGCCACAGTTTTCTAAAACATAGATGAGCCAGCCAGACAGGCTGTTTTATTATGTTAAAGAGTAAAATTAGAGAATTTATGGCTCTTGTGCCATAAAAATCATAACTTGTCTGAAACTATTAGGGTTGTGACTATGATGGTGACAGCTGATTTTTCAAAGGACATGTTTTATAAGTACCATTCTCGAAGAATAGATTAATTGGCTCTCACACTATTTTCATTTCAGTTGCCTATTACCTTCCCGAGGTTAACCATTTATTGAAATTGAAAAAGGAATAACTGGTTCCCCTCCTTCCAGCATTTAACATATAAAAAAATATAAAAGTATCCCACCTTCACCAAGGTGGAGGTGGGAAAGTGTCCCTTTGTGGCACCACCACAAGAGACTGATGAGAGCCTATATCCGTCATCTTACCATAGCCACCACTTCTTTGTCAACAGTCTCCCTTCTATTAATGACTAGAGATCATCAAAAGCCCAAATCACACCAACCAACTTCAGACTTTGAGCTAAACATACCACCCTGCAATTGATGAACCTGAACTCTTTGATGAAGGAGATGAAACTACCTGGTACAAACAATATAGAAGGGAAAAACAGCAGATGATGGACGGGACAGTGGAAAGGAATGATGACGGGGGTAGTCAAAGGCAAAAAACAGAGAGAGAGCAGCAGCACAGTGCAGATGGTGGTGAGGAAGGAAAAAGAAAGTGGATAACGGAGGGAGAAGGTGTAAAAAGGAAATTGAATTGCATAAAGTCTTCAGATAAGATATCAATTTGTTGGAGGATACCCACTGAACATAGTGTTTGAGGTTGGGAGGCTATTCTACTAGTTTTTGAAATATGCAAAACCATGGGTTCAACATAAAGGTATATTTATAATCGAGAATTAAGACACAGAAAATTATTGGAAATAAAGACTAACAGAAGAATAAAGAAATCGTAGCATACAATTTAAAACTTTAAGGCACAGAGCTTAGCCTTTGGATGACATTTTCTAAATGCAGAATATAATCAATCAGTTGATAACTAAGGTTGCAAGTTGATATATTAGTCTTAAAATACTTCTGCTTCAAAAGTATTATATTTTGATCCTGAAAAGCAAACCTGCTAACGCCCAGTGATGGCTTCTAAGTAATTAAAAAATTCAAAACTCTCAAACACAATCTTTTTATTTAATATCCCTAATCACTAATAAAGTTATTGTTGAAGCCATGACCACCTTGAAAAAGCTAATATTCCCAGCTTTTATACTTTTTGATCTTTTAAATAGATCTAAGTTGGTTAGCGAAATCGCAGGGGTGGAAGATGCGAATAAAGTTAAGTGTGGGAAACATGACAACATGCAATGGGTTAAGGAGAGTCATTTAGGCATTAAATATTCCATACGAGTAGATAACGTGCACATATAGAGCTCAATACAAAATATTTCAACAGCAAACACCAGCCACCACCTCTATTTTATCTTCGTTATTCAGAGTAGTAAATTCCACTGGTTATATATTATATCATTCCTCCATTTTTTAGCTTTTTTAGCCATCTCTATCAGATCCCACACCAGCTCGAAGTAAAGAGGCAATATTAAAAAAATCTCGTCGCCATAAACCACATAACATAAAGACGTTGTTGATGTAGCAAGGTAAGCAAAATAAACTGTAGAGAGACGTCTTCATGCAAAAATAAGCGCACACATAAATGAATAACGCCATGAATATTTTCGAACAAATTTCTAAGAGCTCAAGCTAATTTTAAAAATAAAAAGAAGCAGCTACATTAGTGGAATTCATGTAGAACAAGGAAAGTGGCGACAGTTAAAAAGATGAAAAACATTGACCTCTAAGAGGAAGAGCTGTGGGTGCCCTCGCAGGGGGGTGACTTGTCGAAATTCTTGGAAGGATACTTGGCAGTGACCATGCCAACCTCGAATACCAGATTGTGACCGCTGGATCTGATGCCGGTGATGCCCCACGACTTGAAGAAAGCCCTGACGCTGATCCCGTCAAGTTCCCCAATTCGATTCTCGACTATCTTTCCGGTGATTTTGTGGGAGTAGGTGGCGACGTAGTTGTCGGGAGGCAGCGTCACGCGGCACGAGTCGCCGAGATTGATGGAGAAATGGCCAGAAGAGCGATTGAGAGTGTAGGACTCGACGTTGGTAGGAAGAAGGCCAATTGGGAACCCGTACTTCATCAATTCATCATGGGCAGAGATGCTACCCTCAGACGAGACGGAGAAGGCGAGGAGGGAGAGAACGAAGAGAGAGAAAATTGAAGATGTCGCCATGGGAGGAGGCCGAGAATTGAGTTGAGAATACTGATCAGCAAAAAAATGGAGTTAAGAGTTGAGTGAATTAGGGAAATATCTGAAGGAGAAGGTTTGACCTCTTCTCGTCTTTCTATCCACACGTATCTCAGTTTCCAATGTAACAAAGTTGGGCGTCGTATTAATTACTCAATCCTCAACAAAGATTGTGTATATTTATTTTGCTTTTTTTTTTTTTTTACAATTTAAAATATTTATTTTCAATTTTAAAAATATTTATTTTAAATATAAATAATTATCTTATTAATTTTTAATTTCAAATAATTTTATTTTGTATGGTTCACAAATATTATCATCTAGTTATCTCACTATATCCCATCATATTAATATTTATATCAATATAACATTATCAAGTACTCGCTCTATCTATCAAATTATTTCCCACTTTTCTTTTTTGTTTGTCCACAAAAATTTATCTCATTTTTTTATTTGGAAACAACTCACACTCATAATAGAATTTTGGGTCCCACAATACTCTTATTTTTCCTTTACTTTATCTATCAATTCAATATAATACTACTTTTTATTAAATCTCGTGCCCATAATGAAATGGGAAAAAGATTCATGAACGGAGGGAGTAATATATAATAATAAATAATACAATAAAATTTTAAAAATTTATAATCTTAACAAATTAATTATTACAATATTTTCATTATATATATGTGATTGTTTGTATTTTTTATTTAGACTACTATAGCGCATAATAATAAATATTAAAATATATAAATTAATAAAATTAAAATTTACAATTTAGTGGGACTCAATTCAAATTTGTTAACTCTTTTGTACCTATATGAGGGTTTTTTGATCTTATACCATTAATTTGGTATAAGAAATTATTCTAAAATAGACGTGGGTAAAATAAAATTTTATATTTTAATATACTATTATTTTTGTTTTAAAGGATAAAGCTGTTTATTTACTTAAAATATGTATGTTTTGGACAAATAAATAACTCTATTTTTTAAAATAAATATCGAATATATAATTTTATCTTTTAAAATAATTCACACTAAAATTTCAAAATATTTCTTTTATCCTAAATTTGAAATACGACACTTCATCTCCTTAAGTACGAACCAGCTCTATAATCTTGTTTTCAATGCCTCCACTACTTTACTTACATCTACCTTCTTATTCCTCAAAAGTTTTGCATTCCTCCCGATCCATAAGAGGCAAATTATGCATTACACGCGTTTCCCTTTTTATAATCTTTTTATGTTAATAATTTTGGGTAAGTCTCATGTGCACCAGTTACACGGTGCAACTCTAGTTCATTTTTAAAAAGTTGAACAGTTTATAATTAAAAAGTTAAACAGTTTATTACTGAAAAGTGTATCTTTCATAGTTTAACTTTTCAGTTATAAACTGTTTAACTTTTTAAAAATGAACTTGAGTTGCACCGTGTAACTGGTGCATACCAGACTAATCCAATAATTTTAGTCCATGCATTTTCAATTTCATTTTTTATTATTGTAATCTTTTTTTTTTCTTTATGACCAATTTCACTATTTTATAATCCAAAAAATGAATAGAAATTATTAAATAATAAGATAAAAATTGACACATGTGAATTAAAATTGATAAAGTAAAAAAGAGACTGCAATAAAAATTGGACACAATGGACTAAAAATTATATAATATTAAAAAAAAGATAATTATTTTTTTATAGAATAACCATAAGTTAGTGGATAATAAATAATGTTAAGTCGCATTAGAAAGCACACCTATTATTATAATCGCATAAGGACGCACGTCAAAGCAATTGTACTTCACTGTTTATTAAATCTTTTACAACATATATTGGAATTGGTACTTTTACCCCATTCTCATAACAATGATTCACCTCTGACCACTGAAATCAAATTATTATAAAAATGAGAATCTTAATAATATCTTGCTCAAAATGTAGCAGAATAAGGTAATTACATAAAAAAAAAATTATATCAATAATAGTCCCAACAATGTTATAGAATATTTTTTCAATTAAAATTTTCACAAATGGAACATTTAAATATAAAATAGTGCGATAAGAAACTTCTTTTGGAACCAATTTTTGATGGATCCTACTAAAAATGCAAAACACTTATAATCAATCATTAATTATTTAGGAAGACTACCCGAACAACAGAAGAAGATCCATCTCGAGAAAGAAATTTTTTCTCGAAAGTTTCGTGAACATTGATGATCTCTCTATGAGACTCCATTTAAATTTTGAACTAAGATTTTCTGCAAGAAAATTTAGCTCAAATTGAACTATTGAATAATGGAAGGTACGGAATATATGATTTGTTTAGGGAGGACTCCTATACACACACCCATATATATATAGTTATATTAATACTTTTGAGTGATGATGATGTATTATTTTATTATTATTATTAGTTGAGTTACTTACATATTAGTCTATTGGTAATAATATTTTAAAAAATAATTTATTCCTTTTTATAAATTCTAAAATGGTCCAAATGACATTAAATGTTGTCTGCACTTGTGTCACATAAGTGTCACATCACAAGTTTGCACAGTTTCATTTTTCAAAGGTTTGAGTTTACACAGATTTAAGGTCTGCACTGGTTCAAATTTACACAGATTTAAGGTTTTCACAAGTTCAAATTTGAACAAATTTAAAGATTTCAAATGTTCTAACTTTTTTATTAAGTTTAATAAGTTTGCACAACCCCAATTTAAAAAAAAAACAATTTTAATAAATGTTCATAGCCTCAATTTTAATAAGTTTGCACAGCCTCATTTTAATATATTTGCACAACGTCAATTTTAATAAGTTTTTTCTTAGTTGAGGTTGATGTACTCTTAGTTAAGATATAATACACTAATATTACGCACTTATCTATTATTTTAATTTTTACTCTATTTTATAAATAACTAATTAATATTATGGGCCAAATTAATTATTGGATAAAATAATTTAATCATACTCTTTTTATTAAATTTTTGAAAAACAATCTAATCAACCCATAAATGATGGGTCCCTTAAAAAAAACATCCCTTCTATTTAAGGAAATAGTTCAGGCAAGTGGAAGACTAATAGTATTTGCTGACCATTCTTGACTGTACATTTTTCTCTATAATTTATTTGCAAAATCATTTGACTTTTTTGTCTTATTTTTATCATAGTGTCAAGCCTTTAGTCCCTCATTTTCTTTCAATTTTATGCTTGTCTTTCAATCTTAGTTTTTTTTTTCCAATCTATGTGATTCTAAATCTATTTATTTGATTTTAACTCTAGATTTTAACTCAAAAATAATTATTAATTCTTTGATTTGGGGAAAGAAGAAAATTTAGAGTGGTTTGAGCAAGGGAGAAAGAAGCAATGTGAGGGGAGTTTCCGTTAGAGGAAGAAGAGTAATTTCTACTAACAGACTTATTTTTTTACAATGAGCAGAAAATGTGAATTTTGGGTAATTTGTGGTGGTGGTAGATTGTTTGACCTATTAAAGTTAAAAGGTTATAAAATAACAAAAATGTCGGAAATAGTTTTTTCTTTTATAATCCATGGATTAAAAAAATTTGAGATTTAAAATATTGTGTGGTTTTGAGTATTGTGATTAGTTTCAATCATCTTACCTGCTTTAATTTGGTTATAATAAGAAAGTATCTCTTAATAACATTGCGTACCTCATCATGCATCTCTAAGAGGTATTCTTCCTCCATATTTTAAAACTCAAAAAGTTCAAAGAAGATTTTTTCCTCTTGTAGTTCTTCTCTTTTTTTTGATTCCCTCGCACCAAATGGTTATGTCATTTCTTGTTTCATGTAGAAAAAAAAACCAAGACCTAAGATTTTTTTACTTCAAATTACATGTTCAAATAATTTAAAAATATTGGGAATAAAACACAAAGGGTAAATTCATGACCAAGCGGCAGAAGTTGAGTTGTTCTTTTCAAATTTAGAAATTCAAAAAGTATTCTCCAGGCCAGTTCAAATTTTATTTTTCCATTTACCAAAAAGATCTGCCATAAATTTATTTTCTCATTCCTAAAATGAAAAATAAGAACATTCATTTTTCAACTGCTTTATTCATTTGTATACAATTTTATTAATTAAAATATCACTTTTCAACTACTTTATTCATTTAAATATTATTTTATTCAATTAAATACTAGTACAATTCAATTCTTACATTCAAATTCGTGCAAAATCAAATGAGAAATTAAAATTAGGACAGAAGAAGTAGTTACAAAAAATAACATTGTTCCTCTAGAAAATGAGTAGGTCTTTTGTGAACTCGAGTTCACATGAACTTGTATTACTGTCATGTGTAATTATTATCACTGTTATAAAAATATACTTGATTTTTTAACAGTGATAGTGTATATGCATAACAGTGATAGTAAATATACATAACAGTGATAGTGTATACACATGACAGTGATATTTGAGAACCCGAGTTCACCGTGAACTCGAGTTCATACAAGTTTTTGTCCTAGAAAATTATAGATTGTGATCATTTTTTTTTAAAATATTTTTAATATAGAAAAAGTAATGAAAAAATTTAAAATTTAAGTATTGGAAGAGATATTGTTCTGTAACTTATTTCTATTTTTTAACCCTTTTATTTTAATAATTTTAGTCTACGCGTGTCCAAAAATTTTATTTTTTTTTACTACCGTAATCATTTTTCTTCCTTTATGTTTAATTTCAGTATTTTGTAATTCAAAAAGTGAATAGAATTTATTAAAATAGAAGATTAAAATTGACACATGTGAACTAAAATCGATAAAGTAAAAAAAAAAGATTGAGATTAAAATTGGACACAATCGATTATAAGTGATATAATATAAAAAAATAATAATTAATTTTTCATAGAATAACCATAAGTTAGTGGATAAAAAATAATATTAAATAGCATTATAGATGCACGTGTAACAACTATGTCTCATTGTTTGTCAAACGTTTTACAACAGATATGAATTGGTACTTCTAATCAAGAATGAAAATATCGGTATCGACGGAAATATCGGTACCCTGAATTTATGAATATATCGGTGGAAATATCGATATCGAATATCGATATCGGTAAAAAATAGAAAATTCACGGAAATTTCATTAAAATGATGGAAATTTAATATGAAATTTTAGACAATATTATTACTTAGCTTAATACATTAATTGAACTTAAAATCTCAATAAAATGAGAATCTTACAACAAACATATCAAGAAAACATACGTAAAAATATAAAACGATACAACAATTGTTCATAATTATTGAATATTACAAAACTAATATCAAAATGATGTCCTATGAGTCTCAAATGTAAAAGAAGAAAGACCATCTTGGTCTAAGCAATAATGGTACCAAGTCCCGAGGATTGAGAATTGAAAAAAAATAAAAAAATTATTTCCTGAAATTTTGACTGATAAATTACCGAAATTTCCACGATATTTCTCGATAATCTGCATATTTTGAATTACCCTGGACCGATATTTCCGATAATTTCCCGATATTTAACCGAAATTTTGAAAAAATAATCGTTCAAGTGAATTTTCATATCGCTACCCTCAAATTTCCGAAATTTCGGCGAAATTTCCCGAAATTTCAATCCTTGCTTCTAACCCATTCACATAATAATGATTATCCTCCGACCATTGAATTATTACAAAATTGAGAATCTTAATAATATTTTGCTATAAATGTAGCATAATAAGGTTATTACAGAAAAGAATTATATCAATAATCGTCCCAACAATATGAATAAAAGTACTTATAGATTATTTTTTTCAATTAAAATTCTCACAAAGGAACATTTAGATATAAAAATTACGGGAAGAATTTTTTTTATAAATTTTTTATAAATCCTACTTAAAATGCAAAAGACCAAAATGTGATTATAATCAGTCATCATCAATTATTTTGGAAGACTACTTGAACAATAGTAGAAGATCCTTCGCAAGGTGGAATTTTTTTCTCGAAAGCTTCGTGATTCTTGATGGTCTCTCTATGAGGCTCCATTTATTTTAAAATTTTGAACTAAGAGTTTCTGCAAGAAAAATTAGTTCAAAATGAAGAATAGAAGGGACTGGATATATGTCTTGTTGTAGGGACTGGATATATATATATATATATATATGAGTGTGTGTGTGTAAGTGAGGGTTAATATGTAAAAAAAAATCTATGGATTTACACGTAATAACTTATAACACGACAATGTGCGGGTTCATAAATTTTATCTTCCTACTTTTATTTGAGAAAAGGTATTTAGATTGAATTGATTTTATTGCATATTGGATTTTATGTGAAAAAAGCAGGATCATGTCAGCTCGGTGGATGGAATACATTCGGATGGAGAAAAGATGGACTGCGAAATTCTATAAATAATAAATTATGTGTTTAGTTTATGTTGAATGTGGTTGGAGTTTATGAAATTTTATATCAAATTAATACTTTTGATTGATGATGATATATTATTTTACGATTGTTAGTTGGGTCACTTACATATTGATCTATTAATACTAGTGTTATTACAAAATAGTCTAGTCCTTTTATAAATTCTAAAATCATCCAAAGACATTAAATGTTGCGTGCACATGTGTCACCTAAATGTCACATCACAAGTTGCACACTCCCATTTTGCACAGGTTTGAATTTGCACAATTTTAAGATTTGCACTGGTTTGAATATACACATGATTAGGGTAATAATTGAATCATATTATGTGTATTTGAGCATGATATTTAGTGATTTATGCACATTATTTACCCTAATGAGCTATATATTGTTATATTCACCCTTGTGTGGAGAAAAGTTGGTTTTATAGGTAAAAACGGGCAACATCGAGGAGATTGTGATAAGGAAAGGTGGAATTATGTTATCCAAGAGTTTAGGAGAGCTTAAAAGACCAAGAGGGGGACCTTTTTAGGAAGAAAAAAAGTGTCAATGGATCAAAATAGAAAAAGTTGAAATCGATAGCCGGGAGTTGCACTTTGTCCGAGCGCCACTTATCCTTAGGTCGAGCGATGGTTGGACATTGTCCGAGCGAAAACCGCTCTGCCTCAGGGTTGAGCCGGTGCTCGACTTGGCTGTCTGAGCGGTGGTCCTTCTCTGTCCGAGTGTGTGTCCGAGCGGCCATCCGAGAGTGTGTTTTTTAGGATAATTTTAACATTCCATCCTTTTAATGAAGGGCAATCAAGTCATAATGTTTTGGCACCTATAAATAGGCATTAAATCAGATTTTGAATGAGCTTTTAATCATTTTGTAAATTTTTAGATTAGAGAGAAGTTATATGGAAGTTACTAGTTGGTGAAACTATAATTCTACATTTTGATTTTTCAATTACTTTTGATCTGATCGTTATATTTTTAATCCGAGCATGCCATTAGATTCCCCATTAGATTCTCTATGTTTGTACGGTAGGATTTTGTATTTCGAGTTACGGATTGGATTTTGCCATCTGAGGTAGATTTCTTATATCTTTATTTTTCTCCAACATTGGTAAGTTTTCATATTATATTGCTATTCTTGTATTAGATATGATTTCTATTATATCAATTATTGTTGATTGTTCTCAATTAGCCATGGGCTAATCCCCTTGTGCATTGGGGATATGGATATTGCGGGGTAGTTTAATTGCTTGTGATTTCAATGCTTGTATGAGTTAAATAGATGTATGAATTCTCTATATTGATGAATGATAGAACTCTTGGTGGATGCTTTTTGATGTTTTGAGTTTTAGTTGAGTTAGCAACGTATGAAAATTGAGTTAATTCAGTGATGTTCTTAATTGATAATTGTGCATATCAAGTGTTTGTATTATGGTTTCTAAGACAATGAGAATTGCTTGAATCCTAGAACTACTTAATTGGAGTATTAGGTGCTTAAGTGAGAACTTAGACACTTGATGGAGTCTTAGGACTTAATTCTTGCATCTAGTGACACCCATGCATGATAGAAATTACAAGTAGTTAAATGGCCCCATAATTGAAGTACCTCAATGCCAATTTTCAACACTTGCTCACTTGCATAAAGTGATAGCTTCTAAGTTTCTTGCATTAAGTAGATAGAACAAAGACTTTGCAATTTACATTTCTTAGTAGATTACTTTGATAAATATTCAAATCTTGTATTTCAATCATTATTTCCCTTAGATCAATATTTTAAATTGGTCACTTGTCAAACTATACACGATCACGTGCACTTACGTGTTGTACTCAAATTGGACAAACAAGTTTTTGGTGCCGTTGACGGGGAAACATTCATTTGTTAAGCTTGTTGTTTACGTTATTGAAATTGTTAGAACTAATTGAGAACCTCTTGTAGGTGTATGCAAACTAGGAATCGAGGGGGAAGTCTAATACCTCTTAATTTGGAGATTGAAGCACATTTTAGAAGAAATCGAAGAAGAGCAAAACAAGACAAAGAAGGAATGGATCCTCAAGAAAATGAAGTGAGGAATAGAGATGAGGTGAATGAAAGAGGACAACAAAGACCTGAAGAGGAAGATCACCAAGCTCATGGGGTAGGTCCTCTTCCTAATCCCAATCCACCCTATCAACAACCATTCCAACCACAAAACTTGCCACTTAACCATCTTATCAACCACCATACCCAAATTACCCTATGCATCAACTATACTATCCACCTCCACCACAAAACTACCTTTACTATCCTTATCCACCTCAACCACACTATAGACCTCAACGTGCTCCTAATCCCGATCCTAATCCACATAATGAGTCTCTATTGAGAGATTACTTCGAGCCTAGAGTAAGGACTTACTATGATGGTATTGAGAGACCTCCTATCGATGCCGAGAGATTTGAGATGAGTCCTAACCTTTTGAGGATGCTTAAAGAAGTACAATTCAATGGGACGGATGAAAGAGAGGATCTGAATGCTCATTTGAGCAACTTTTTGGAGATTTGTGATACGGTCAAGTATCAAGGCATGACCGACAATGAGAAGAGGTTGCGGTTTTTCACATTTACATTGAAGGGGAGAGCCAAAACATGGATACAAATATATTATAACAAATACGTGGCCTTCCCAAATCCACATTCTCTCTCTTTGTCGAAGAAACGCTTAGAAGAAGCGCTGGAAAAAAATCGTGGCCGTTCTCACAATCAAAAATAAAAATATCATAATATATTAACAATATATCTATTTTTTATAGTTACCGATATCAATATTGGGTAAAAATAATATTTTCATTGTATCTATTATAAAAACATATATATATCGATAGATATCAATTTGTAATATCAATATCGCTAATTTTCTTCACAAATTAAATTAAATATCGAGAAAATATCGATAAATTTTGAAATTTTTTTTCATAAAATGGTATATATATATATATAAAGGTAAAGTATTATATAAAACATTTTCATGATATAAATCACATTGTAATATAAAGTTTATATTTATGAATTTATATTTTTTTCCTTATTACGAAGCACTTCCACAAAATACCTACTCATAAATAAGTTTATCATAAACATAAAATTTATTCAAATTATTTTGTTAAATTTATGTATTAAATGTTTATTCTTAAATTTTTATAATTTTTTAAATATACCAATATTGATATATCCGTCAACCGCGCCACATGCGTTTCTTATAAGTGCGAGAAAATGATTCTTTAGGGGCTTAGTTGCAAATCATCTCAAAACTTTTTCCACTATTTTAAACCCGTTTCTTTCTTGAAGAGAAAGGGGCAGAACGTTTTTAAGAAAAGAGAGAACGTTTTTCTTTCGTGAGAATGGGCAGCAGCGTAGGTTTTCTTAAACATAGAGGAGAGCTCGGTAATTTTAGAAATTTAATTTTTAGAAATTTATCATCTTTTTTACACACTCAAATGCATAGTATCTAGGTTTTAATCATTTCTTACTTAAATTTGATTTGAGTTGAAAATTTTGTTAGAGATTGAAGTAATATTAACTCTACTTAGGTGAATTTTACATTTGTTATTTGGTTTTATTGATTTATTTTAAATGTTAATGGATTTTTTTTTATTGTTATGAGTTTATTTGAGATTATGTTTATTTGATTAAGTTTTTACTCCCTCTATCTACTAAATTTATGCAATATTTTTTTTGGGTGAATTACATATAGGTTCAAAAAGGTCACTATATTTACAAATAGGTTCTGTGTAGAAAAAAAATGTGCTTCTGTGCAGAAAAAAATGTATTTCTGTGCAAATATTGTGAACCTATTAGTAAATGTAGTGACTTTTTTGAACCTATGTAAATTACTCATTTCTTTTTTCGTCTGTCCACGAAAAATATGTACTTTCCTTTGATGGAAATATATCACATTTATTATCATTCTCAAAATCAAATATTTTATTCATAAGTATACCCCAATACACTCAAAATGCATTTACTTTGTCTAAATTTTCCTAAAACTCGTGCAAACACAATGATGCACATATTTAATGGACGGTGGGAGTAGTATTTGGTGTTTGGAATTATGTGGAAGAGATGTCAAATGGGCTGGGCCGCAATGTTTTTTCAGGCCAGGTCGGGTCGTTTCTCTTTTGAGTCACATATTTTCAAACTTATCATGGCCCAAGACAGGCTACCGGGCTAAATTGGCCCGACTTTTTTATTTTTTAATATATTACTAATACATTTAATTTTTATATTTATTTTATTAATTTATAACTTTTTTTATCTAATTTATAACATTGTATACAAATACTACTCAAATAGTCATCAAATTTTATTAATTTAGTTAATAAATTAAAACTTAAATTTCTATATAATATTTAAATAACAATAATTCAACAAACCTTAATAAACTCAAATTCACAAAAATTAATTCAAACAATAACTTTCTAACAATTTTTTTTATAAACTCAAATTCATAAAAAAAAAATATTTAAACAATAAGTTCAATATTCCTCTAATAAGTTTGAATTATAATTCATACTAACAAACATATGAACTTCTAATTAATTAAAGTCATAGTATCAAGATCCTGAATAAAGTATTATCAATCTTATTCAATTTACTTTTTAATAGTACAAATTAATTAATTAATTGAGATAATATTTTTTGATTAAAAATATCTTCTAAAAAAGTTCCATTGAAGATGCGTATATTCTTTAATCATATTTACACAAATAAAATATTTGTTGAAAATGTTTAAAAGAATATAAAATCGAAGAAAAAAAATTCAAAATTAGAATATTTAAAGAAGGGATCTCACACCGTCAGTGTATCCAATTCACATCTTGTTGAGTGAGAGAGTTAAAATGAAATACGCTCCACCCTCGAATGGTCTTTGGGTATCGCTTCACGAACTGATATGGATGACTTACCAAGTACTTTTCATAGTCGAAAATAGGGGCGGACATAGAAACTTTGTCCACAAAGGTCCACTACAAGGAAAAACGGCCATGGCATTATCAAATTCTGGATCGCCCTGTCATCCCCTTCAACACTCGCTGCCACAACAACCTAGGGAATATTCTTCTAGGTGATCTCTTCATTCAATTCTTTGGCAAACTCAGCCACCTCTGTATCTTCATACTACGATGATGAAGACGATTCTACCGCCACATTACCTCAACTCTCTATTTCTTTTCTCCAATCGAATGAGTATCTTTCAGTCCGGAGAGTCCATCATCATCAGAAAATTATGCATTAGCCCTAGCTTGTTGACTTACAGTGCGGGAACCAGATACCTCCCCAAACAGCTCTTTTCTTACAGTTTTCATCATGAGAGCAATAGAAATGAAGAGAAGAAAGATTAGTTCTAACCTAAAAAGAACCGCCTGAAAGTGCTCTAAAATGATCAAAGAAGATCTCGCTAAAGTTTGGGTTTGATTGCACAAAAAGGTGAAAGTCTCCAAACAATTGTATAATCTATATTTATAGATTCAAGGCGCAAGGACTTGAGTGTAAATTCCAAAGGGTATCCAAGAAAAATATGGTCAGTTTGAATAAGTCAAAGGTTGTGACTATTTTCATTCTGAACGCATGCACGTATCACAAATTTAAAAATAAGTACGGGGCATGTGTAGGTTACTCGCGCACCTATTTCTCATAAAGGTTACGATGATCTAAGGGCATGATATGGAGAGTTGAAGTGATGGGACAGTTAAGAGTCTCAAGCAGTGAAGTATATACACGACACTGCCTCCGATCGATCGACACCTCACCTCAGCACACTCCAGTTTAAACATAAAAGTCTGTTCATTCATCATGATTACAAGAGAAATGAATTGGGGGATAATTGTTGTGACCAAAATAATTCAGGATCATGAATCTGCTTCGGACCCAATTCTTCAGACAACTCGGCTGGTATAAAAAGCCACACCACGACATGGCGAGGCCTACAAGATTTTAAGTCCCGCTTCGGTCTGTTCGAGGCCAAAATCAATGAGAGATCCAGTCTCATCCGTCTAGCAAATGGATGGTTTAGCCGAATGACCAAGCACTCTACCCACGAAAGAAGTACTCCATAATCGGAGTAAAAGTCTAAGGACGAAACCCGGGATGAAGCTTGGATAGATGAGCTAAAAAATCTACATTCGGTAGAGATGGTACAAAATAAACTATATCAACCAAGGGTAAAACCTTTAGACAAAACTAGAATTTTCATAGAGCAAATACACATAGGTCGAGGCTAGTGGGCTCTACCCGGAGTCAAAATATAGATTGTGTACGAACAACTGCTTCCATAGATCACCTTCTTCATCTGCCTACACTATGGAGTCAACCATCTGGATCATGGGATTAATTTTCAAACAAGACGAGATCTTGTTTCCCTCAATTGATGTTAATTGTACACTGAAAGTAAGACCTCTTATGATCGTAATAAAGGATCCAAAAAACCATTCAATTCAAGTCTCTACATTGATAGGTCCTACATATCAAGCTACATAAATATCGCATATTCCAACACTAGTATATAAGTGGGCTTGGAGAGCCCTTGAAAACCGCTCTCTTTATGGGCAATAAAAATGCTAAAAATGGCAATTGGATTTAGCATGGAAAAAATATATATATATATACACATATGTGTGTGTGTGGGGGGCTAAGAGCGATTTTCAAGGGCTCCAAACTTCAGCTCTCCAAGTAGAGAGAGCAGTTCAGAAATCATTGTGCAACACGGCGGCTACGGCGGGCGGGCGTGACGGCAGGCGGCGGTGTCGACAGGGGGCGGCAATCGGTCAACTGAGGGCGATTGAGTGAGGCAGGGGAAGAAGAGGGAGAGAGGAGCGCGACACTGAGAATTGGGGAAGAAAATGTAATAATTGTACATTACCTTAGAGAGCGGTTGTTGACCGTTGTGGCTTGTAGAACGGTTGATGACCGCTATAATTAGTAGAGCGGTTAAAAAACGCTTTCACTAAAGTGTTTTTGAACCACTCTACAACTTGTTATATTTTTTTTATTTTGAATATTTTTTTAATTATAGAGCGATTTATAACCGCTCTGCAACACTTTTTTTTTAATATTCTCTTGTTAAAACCGTTCTACAAGTGGGCACTTGGAGAACAGTTTTGACAAGAACTCCCAAAGTGCAGCTCTACAAATTCAGTTGTGTAGTAGTGCAATAAATTACAGTTAAATTAAATTCAATTTTATTTCCATCAACTATGCCACATGAAATATTAAATATGTTAACTATGCTATAAATTGAGATATTAATTATTGAACGATGTAAATATTCTGACCTAATAATATTATTACTGCTTAAATTTTTATATTTAATTACTTTGAATATAATATTCATATAATTGTAATGAAACATATTTTTAATTTTTAAATATTATTTAATGTTATATTAAATTTCGTATATAATAAAAAATATGGAGAAAGGAGGCCTCATTTTAAAGTTGGATTCATACTCAAATATTACTACGACCAATCATGATTTCTATCTTTTTGGGAAAATTACAAAATAGTTTACAAAATTGACACAAATTACAAATAGGTTTCTGTGCAGAAAAAAATATACTTATGTGCAGGAAAAAATTATACTTCTGTGCAGAAATTGTGAACCAATTTATAAATATAGCTATTTTTTTTAACCAATATGTAAGTGACCCCTCTTTTTTTTCCATCTCTTTACCTTATACATATTTAATAATATATTTCTGATGGAAGACGCCCCAAAAGGTATATGACACTTTAATTTGGACGTAGGAAATGCATAATAATTCATACTTTTGAACATGGATGCAAAATTTGAATTAAATGGTTATTAGTCGATTTAATTTCTATAAAATCAGTTCTCCTAATTTTTTGGGGGGATTAGATGTTGCCTAGATGATCCTAGACGATCGAATTGACTATGTAATATTTTTAATTTTTTTATTATTCGATTTATTATAAAAAATTTAAACATTAAACTAAAAATTTAAAATAATTTGAGAATTAATCCTAATGATTATCTTTTGATATCGGTTCCAGCCCACTTTTTGTTCTCATCCTCCACTTATTAGTGGTATGATTAAATATAATTAATTTAAAAAAGTTATATAAATCTTTTTAGTAGATAAATTTGAGCAAATATTGAATTTACATATATATTTGTGCTAAAAAAACTTTTATGGTAATTTATTATGTAATTTTTTAAAAAACTAAAAATTAATAGTGAGCAGCTGTCTAAGGCATACAGTCTGAAACTTTTCTACTTTTATTTTCTTGTTTTTGAATGAAATAACCAATACTGAAAAAAATAATGTTTTTAATGAAATTATTCCTTTGTCCAAAGATTCTAGACAGTTTTCTTATTTAAATATTCCACACCAATTTATTTATGTACACTCTCACCAAACTTTAATATATTTACTCATATATATGCACCAAAAATTTTTTGAAACGTAGGGAGTAATATTATTAAAATACACAAATATAAATTAATTGCACAATAAAATTAATTTACATAAAATTTTATATAACTCATTACAAAAAATTCCATGTATTAAATAAATATTTAATTCTCAATAATCCAATTTCGGTTAATTCCTACATAATTAATCCGTCTAAATCAGGGCTAGCTCTTCCCCTATTACCCAATTCTATTCCTAATCGTCCGTCCCATTTTCTGTATTCTATTCATCCGCCCCCATTTTCTATATAATACTTGATACTTGAGGCGGCGCTTGTTACAAATTTTTCAATGGTAATGAGAATAATTTTTTTTTTTTTTTGCTCTACATATGTTGAATGTGTGTTTGTATTTATGGTGGTTATATCAATAGTGTTGTTCTCCAATTTTGAAAAAAATGAACAAAAAAAAAGATGTTGTGATATGAGGGATTGATTGAGGAAGATGATTATAGGGTGAAGAATGGGTAATCAAATGGGGTGTTGATTACCTTATTTAGGAGGAAAAACAATGTTAAGTACCTCATTTGTTCTCATTAGCTATTATAATTACTATAATTATATCTCAATTCCCATTACCATTGAAGAATTTCCATACCAAGCGCCCCCTAAATCTTTTAACACATGAATAATAATTAAGATGTTATTTGTTTGATATATATTAAAATATCTCATGTTATTCATTAAATTATAAAACATAAGAGTGATTCTAGCTTATATGACCAAGTGCATGATATTTATTTAAATAAAAAAATTTATAAAAACTATACACTTCAGTGAATACGGTATATCTGAATTAATAATACTTCAAACAGCAAATAATAATATATTCTGCAATAATTTACAATATCTTAATCCTCAAAGTGGTAATCAACAATATCTTAAATAGTAATCAATAATACTGTGGATAGTAATAAAAAATAATCAAAATTTTAATATATTTAAAATTAATTAAATTATTTTATCTAATTTGATGTTTGGTTTGATGGACAAAAGCACAAGATTAATAAAAAATCCAAAACTAAAATTCAATTATCTTATGAATGAAAGATAATATTATCTTAGAGAAGTGATATGATAATAATCCATTATTTTTATCTTTACTAAAATACTCCTCTTATATTAAAAAGGAGAACCATAATTCACTTGATTTTTGTTTATGATATAGAGGGCAAAATTGTTAATTGCATATGTTTTTATTATTAATCTTACAATCCAAACATTCAAAATGAAATTATCTTAATCCATTAATCCAAATATACTATTTAACTCATACATAATAATCTCTAGATTATAATCTTATCTAATCTATCTTGAGTTATTTATCTATCTTATCCGTTGAACCAAACCAACCCTTATTAACAAATCTAAATTTTAATTGTACAAATGTCATGATTGCATATATTATGAAAGCATAATCTTAATTAATAAATTCAGTAATAAAAAACACCTCAAAATTAAACAACAAAACTTTATTGTGAAAGTTCATCACTCATACTTTACATAAGTGTGATCTGCGGATAGAGCAAAATTTATCCAATCCGCTTCTTTGAACAACGACGACATATTCTCGTCCATTAAAAAGAAAAAAAACCCACATATCCATATACATAACCTTTTTTTTTTTTGTTTAATAATAATTACAATTTTATATATATGAATAAAATAAAAAGAGGTTAATCATTTAAAAGATTCAGCAGACTTGGGAGAAACAGAGGTATGAGGCATGGGCATGGACTTTGAACGGGTAAAGAAATGATCAGATTTGGGAGCAGAGCGATGTAACCTGCACCTAAAAGAGCCTTGATGCGTGGTTGGGGAGCACAGGCACTGCCCTCCTCTTGGGGATACTATACCTCCATCTTTAGGGGATGTCGTTGATGTACTGCTATCCTGGGATGCCATCTCTCTCTCTCTCTCTAGATCTTTCTCTCTCTCTCTCTCTCTCGGTAATTGACTCAATATATGAGGGCGATAAATAGTGGAAGGGAAATTAGTACTATTAGCCAACTGGTGAAGGTCGCACATGTTAGATGTTAGTACTACTCATCGTGCTCATTCAATAATTAAGATTAGTTATATTAAAAATACATAATTGTATTAAAATTTATACTAAAAATTTGATATTTTTATTGAATTTTAAAGTAAACTTTTCATTATAATTAATAAGTATTTTTCAATATAAATAAAATCAGCTTTTGAATATTAACTGCTTATTTTAAAATTCTACAAAATAATTTTTAATATTATCCTTTTTTTTAAATACGAGAGAATTTTAAAACAGATACTAAGACTCATTTGGTTCGTAAGATAAAAGTATCTATCCGTCAAAATCATGCATATTTTTTACGGATAGATACTTTTATCTTACAAACAAAAAATATACACGAAAGCTACTTATTCAAGTGCATGAAATTGGTGTGTATTTCTAGGTCAATAATTCTTATCCAAGCAAGGTCCCGATTTACTTATTTCATTAAAATATACTTACAAATTTTAAAATAATTAATTATAAATAAATTTATTTTAAAATTAATTCTCACAAAATCAAATTTCCATCAAATAACATTAGTTATTTTGTATTAACTAATTTTATTAAATAATATTAATTATATTTTTTAAATAGTGTCCATTATTCACCAATTAATATAGTACTTTAAAGTGGAAATAATAAATACTTCATTTGTCCTACATGAATTTGCACACTTTTTTTTATTTGGACGTCCCACAAAAATTTATACATTACTAAAAAAAAAGAAATATTAATTTGTTTGCACGCTCGTAAACATATACACATACTTATCTATATATTACTATTTTATATATAAAATATTTTTTTTAAAAAATATACCATCTCGCAAAATGCAAATTTCTACGTTACGGAAGGAATATAATAAAATGGGGAAGAAGCATGGGGCGGTTTGGAGAAAGCTAAGATGGGGAGGTGAGGGCAAGTGGAGAGCATGTGATGGGTGGTCCTAATTTGGCATATTTGGAAACAAACAGATGCTCTTGCTCTCATCCTTATCCCTGGAATCCACTTTTAGAATATATAAATCCAACTAATTTCCAATTTATATGTGGTTGTGGCCCTTCTCCACTCTCAATTATCCTACTACTATTTATTTGCTTAATTACCATTAAAATTACTATTTATTTATTTTTAAAACTAAATAATTTAAGGTAAACTTTTCGATTTTAATAAATAAAATTTTATCCTTATAAATTTTAACAAATTAAACAGACAGACGATATCCACCTGATCGAGAATGGTTTGACGTTCAACTTTAGAAAATAAAATGATATTTTTTCTGTTCCATAGAAATTTATATTATTTTTTTATTTAAACGTTACATATAAATTTGTATACTATTAGAAATTAAAATATTAATTTGTGTACATTTACAAATTTATGCGAATATTTTATCCAAATGTCTAACTACTTTATACTCCCTATGTCCATAATATTTATTCCCGCTTTTCATTTTTTTTGTCCTCAAATTTATTCTGATTTAAAAAAAAAAATTATTTTACTATCATACTCACAAACAATCATTTTATTTTTTAGTGAACCCCACAGTTATTTCAAATTATTCTTACTTTATCTAATTTGGGAATATAATTTTTTTTTTAAAAATGTGTCATCCCGTGCAAATTTCTAGGAAATAGAGAGAATATCATTTACTAAAATAAATTAACAATGAAAAAATTTAAGAAAAAAATCAGAATAAAATGTATTCCACTCCTCACAAAAAGCAAAATACAGGATCGACTTGCTATATTTTTGTCATTAAATCCTTCCCCAAGGTTTTTTGTAAGCTTAGGCTATGTTTACTTGGTTATTTATTATGTGATATGATTGATTTCGACATAATAAATGAGCCAAGAAAAATATTTATTTCACGAGTTAAAAAAATGAGTTTTCTGCCTGCAGATTCAATTTAAACTCTAGTTATATCATCATTGTAACAACTTGCTACTGAAATAAATACGTGCAGGATTCAATTTTTTATATAACAAGCTACTAATGAAATCATGTAATTAATTTGTAATCCATTCAAAAGGTAAATGCCATATATTTTGTCTCTCCAAAATGGTAAATAAGTAAAAAATATGTGAGGAAAAGTTGAAGGGCTTATTACCTGATACAGTCAAACACCTCCAAAAGAAGATAAAATTGAGCAAACGATGTCAGACGCCGGAATTCAATTTTTTCAAAGGGCCTGATACTTGTAAAAATTTCAATTTTGGTTGCTCCTTGTTGCAAATGATCCACGAGAGCCCACAATTTTATGATGTGGGAAGGAAAATGAAATTAGGGGTTGAGAAGGAATTAAAGTTTTTATAGTCTTACAATTTAGTCACGAATTTGAATTTGATCCACATGAATTGCACATTTTGATATTGATCATCTATGATTAAAAATATTTTGATTTTAATTATTTTATAAATTTATAGGAATAAAATTAAATTTAAAATATTTTTAAACTTACTGTATCAATATTAAAATATGTAATTGATCATGTAAAGCAAATCCAAAATGAATACAAATTAGGAAAGTTACAAATCTTTAAGGCCGGGTTCAAAATTTAGTGTATAAAATAATATGATTCAGCCACGTAGATGATGACGGGAAAAAAACACTATGTTGGATGCTATATCATTCTCGGTTAGGTGGGATACTACCCGTTAGTTTAATTTGTCAAAATTTGTAAAGATAAAGCTTTGTATACCAAAATTATAAATTTTAGCTCAAATTACAGTTTTGAAAAAATGTGATTCTATTCGCAATTGACCTTATTTATTCAAGCTCACAAAATAAATTGATGACTGCATTTTGACCTCATTTTTTCATAAATCCACCCAAATATTATTGTTTATCTTTTATGTCACATTCTCCATATAAACTTCCTTCTAAAGTTAGAAAATGCATCAAATTCATAGAATATAGCACATAAAAGGACCTCAAGTTATTACGAAAATGCCTTAAACTCATCGAATACATAGAACAACCTTAAGTGTTATGAAAATGCTTCAAAATCGTCTAGTAGAACGGTCAGAGATAAGGAGAGCTTTTGAGAAAAATTCTCATTTATCACCACATTTGTTCCATTGGATATGAAGAAAATTAATTTTGATATGGGTGCAGATTCTGAAGTACAAACTAAAGTGTTGAAAATGATATAGTGAAATAAAATTAAGTTTTTTTATGGTATTGAATGAGTGTTCATGAAGATTCGGCTTTTGGCAATGCTCAAATGATGTAGCTTGTTGTAGTGCTTTCATTATAATCTAATCTAACTCATGTTTGACTATTTTCTCTCCTTTAGCATCTAGTTGAGTTCAAAGGATTTGATTTACATCTACATCTTTAGTTTTCAATATGAATCAGCGTTGCAAAATTGGGCTAGGCGACCCTCTCCCTCTCCAATTTTTACAAAATCCATAAATTTTGATATTTTTGGGCCTACGTGGTCCTATGCGGTTCTATATTTATCTATATTTCTTTAAAAAAAATAGACAGCCAGAAAATATCTAATTACCGATTTCCGACTTCTACACCCTTGATATGCATAATTCGTTCCATCAAGAATATGAGCCTAATTGATTAAGTGGGTACTTCATTACAAAACTGACGCACTAGACACACGATCTAAACTTAGTATATCAAGTTTATGGGTCAAGTGCCATATGAAAAGGGATGTGTCAATAATGCCAAATAAAACAAAATAACAAATAAAGTGATGTCACTCATAATGTTGGTACACGCTGTGTAACAACATGTAAAATTAGGGGTGACAATAATATATACGACACGAAAACGATACGAAAATTGCGGGTTAGTGTTTAGGCTTATCGTGTTTGTGTCCTTATCATATCGACCTGATAAGGACACGAATATTTCGTGTTGTGTTCGTGTCGTATCAACCCGTTAAACACGATAAAATTAACAGATGACACATTAATCAGTTAACAACCTGTTAATCTATTAATGATCTATTATGCATTACTAATATGTACCTGATAGTAGCACGTTAATAAATTTTAAATACAAAATATTTAATATATTACTATTAAAATTGATAATAAAATCTAAAATTTATTAATTTTCGTGTCCTTATCGTGTCATGTCGTGTCCTTATTAATTTATTAATTTTTTAAAATTGATAATAAATTTTTGTGTCAATATTGTCTCGTGTTGACATATATCTTATCGTGTTGTGTACGTGTTTCATCTTATCGTGTCGTGTTGTTAGCGTATCGACACGATTAACGCCACGATTACATGATTTGTCACCCTTATGTGAAATGGAAGAGTTAAATGTTTATTCCAAATGAATAAAACTTTTCATAGGTTATATAATATCTATGATTCCTTAGGGTGAAACATTTCACTATAGTTATATGGTGAATATAAATTTAATGAGAGGATTATTCAAAAAATGAATCTCTATTCCGTAAACAAGATTTAATATAGACTAATCAAACCTAAATAGTTAAATGTGCAAAGTACACCATCAAAATTGATCTATCTAAAGATATTAAAGAAACGTTATCTACTAACACTCTAAATATATATCACTATTCAAAATATTTCAACAGTAAAGTAACCTAAAAGCAGAAATAATGATCCTATCATATTGGATACACTAGAAACACTCAACAATTAATACTCGATTATTTCTTGCCTTGTAGTGAAGATGCAACCTCCTATTTATAGAAAATATATAGACGTGCAGCTCTAACTATAAATCCATTGAGAAAGATCTAGAAAAACTTCCAACTAACTTTCCATGCTATCCTTTGAATAATCGCCAATTTAGTGAAGATTATCTCCTACTCTTGACTTGTAATCAAATGATCTAGATTTTTTCTCTTTATTCATAGTATTGTAGATTCTTCTGAAATTATGGAGACTAATCTAAATCGTCAATCTACAACCAACAATATTGAGTGAAACATTAAGACAAGAAAAGTTAGTCATTATAAAAAAGAGTGAATTCTGATATATGTCTAATTTAATAATATGGATAGTAGCATCAACAATTTCATTTTTTTGTAGATCAAGATGTGAGCATTGTTAAACAAATAAGGGTTGTGTTCACCGTTGATAAATGATAAAAAGGGCAAGACAATGGCTCTAGGAGAGGCCGAGATGGCCAGACTAGAGAAAAAGACGCGCTTGACAAACAAGTTGTCTCACAAATGATATTATTATTGAGATTGAGACTAATATCAACGCATTGTTAGGCTGACTACAATACCTCTTCTTTTAATTGACATTTGTTCAAAATTAAATAAGACAATTGATTCTACTGAACAACAAAATACCTTTTTTTTTTTTGCATTAAGGACGAGTTTAGGTGGTCATATAATGTATCCTGACATTTTCAAGCTTCTATAAGTAGTGATGAAGATTTCTGGGTAACTATGGAGGTTCCTGAATAAGTGAATAAATCTTCAAAGGGTATTGCGTGAAGAAACTAAAAAAAAAAATGATGAAAGACATGTAGAATAGTCAAGTCCACGTTCTGACTTCAATTGTTGATAATTGTTTCAACGAACCATCAACAATATTTAATATAAGTAATTTATGGCTCAACTAACCAGGACCAAACAAATATTAATGATGAACAAGAAAAATATAAGTTATTGAATGATATTAATGCAAAATGGTCTTTCTTAGAAGCTTAAGAAGCTCTTAGACATAATTTTTGCAATTCAAATTTCAACCCTTTATAATGAAGATAATGTCCCTTCTTATTAGAATATGATCAGACATTATTATTCAATAATGGTTGACTATCTACTATGCTCGCTAGAATAACACTGATGGACTCACTTGGACAAGGTAAGGATCTCACACCAACTCCTTGGAACTGGCCTATTTGGCACCTTCTCCTGTAAGACTATTTTTGACACTAGTTCAACTCAAATTTTTTTGATAAAGAATAATTATTCTTTCATTCACATGCACAATCGACAATTCAATTCAATATTAATATGTTTATACTTGATATTAACTAATTTAAAATAAATGTATCAATCCATCATTCATTAATATAGAGCTCTTGTTAAAATCGTTTTCCAAATTTTCACTTGTAAAACGGTTTTGACAAGAAAATATTAAAAAATATATATTATGTTATAAACCGTTCTAACATACATTTTTAAATTAATTGAAAAAAAAAATATAAAAGGGCTCATCACCGTTGAAAACCACTTTACTCATAGCATTTTTTAACCGGGTCTACTGGCTTATAGCGGTCAGGAACCGCTCTACTAGTCAGAGCCGGTCGAGAACCACTCTCCAGGGTGGATTATAATTAAGGCTTTCTTCCCCAATCTCAGCTTATTCGACCCGCCTCTCTCCCTCTCTTCTTCCTCATCACCTCACTCAAAATCACAGCCTCCTCACCTTTGCCATTTGACACCGTCCGCCGTAGCCACCGCATCTTTTCCACCATTGTTACTTCCGGTAAATTTAAAATATATTTTATTTATATGTATACGAAATTCTTATATATATACATATATATGTATTTGTTGTTCCAAATTCATAAGTATAATAAGGGGAAAAAAAAGTGTGCCACACATACAATATATAAACAACTACCGAAATAACACACAATTTAAGATTATATGTGGAAGTATGGCCATTATTGACTATTTTTAGAAATTTTAAAGATTCGAATTTCGAGAATCTGAACCTTTTAAAAATAAAAAATTATTTACAACGTTATAATTTAAATATATTTACTAAAAGTTTATCAATAAATAAAAAGGATGACGAGGATTTGATATTTCTCGTGAGGGTCTGTTTGGAGACCACCGAGCCTGCCTAATTTGCTGTATGACTATTTCAGCAGGCTCAATTGTATAATTAATTAATGCTAATCTAAGACTGATATTATTAAGTTTGTTTAGACTATATTAAACTTGAAAAAGCTCGTAATCCTACAATATATTCAATAATTAATTAGCCCGAGTACAACTAATTAGTATTAATCAAGCCATGCTCAAATACTCATAATTTGAATTGGTTCATTTGCATTCATATACTTATTCAAATATATATATACTAGTACATAACCCCGCAGATATGCGGGATTAGAAAAAACTATATATTAATTTGAAATTTAATTTCTTTAATTTAAATGTGTAATGGGTGAAATTTATCGAGATCTATGGATGGTGGTTAGTATTTTAAAAAATATAGAGGGATAAAATAGATGGAGAAGTTAGTGAATTAAAAAGAGGATGGATAACTAAAAAGAGGATGGATAACTGACGACGACGGTTATTTATATTTTATTTTAAAAAATATAATTTTATGAAAAAATTAGAAAAATGCGTAGAAAGTTTTGTATGAAGCCACGTAGGATACGCGAGATTCAGAAATAGATGATAGGGGATATATATATATATATATTAATATGTACATGACTTGTACTTGGACTTTTAAGTTTAATTTTGATTTTTTTTAACATGACAAATTTTTTTTTTTGGTAATTGAAGTATATATTATTATTACTTCTTAAGCTATCACACAACTTTTAATGTTATAACAGGTTATATTCTGGGGTACTGATGATTACTGATTGTGATAATTTTTTGATAATTTTTTAAAAATTTATACATATAAAAAGTTATTCAAAATAATATTGAAGAATCACACATGTTATTATTGAAAAATATAATTTTAAAAGTATAATCTTCAATAATAATATCTATAACTTTTTAGTAATAAACTATAAAATTTTTTAAAAATATATTTGATTTATACAATGGAGCAGATGCATAAGGCAATTGTAATTGTTATCCTCCAAATGAAAATCATTAATACACCTACTACAAACCTAAATCCTACCATAATATCTCGGAAAAAGACCCATCTACCCTTGTTTACAAAAGAAGGGAAAATAAATGAAAGTTGCGAATTATTCGTATCATTTTTTTTTAGGGTTCCTTTCTATATTCCACAATCAGAATATATAACACGTGAAATGTTAAAAGATGTATATATAACAATATTCCATTTGTTAACAATTCAAAAAGTGAAATATAAATTGCATGAAAAAAATTTAAGAAAATAATTTAAAATACTCATTCTCAACTTTAAAAAATTTATTTTATCTACTTTAATATAAATAGTTTTTTCTATTCATTTTCAAATCCATATGACCCATAAACATCATCATCTAGTTAATACACGCCACCCTACCTTCATCCTACCCCATCTCATTCCATTTGATATTTAAGGGAGCTAATATTAAGAAGAGTATAAAAATATTGATATAGTACATGTGATGTGATAGAGAAAAGTGAAAAAGAGAATAATGTAAAAAATATTAAAAATAATAATAAAGAAGTGAGTAGTAATTTCTTAAAAAGGTAAAAAAAATGTTAATTCTATAAAAATGCACCACCTTTTACTCAACTTTCAATTTAATCCTGAACTTCACGATTATTATAAAAAAATCCCAACCTTTTAAATGATTTCAATTCGATACACATTTTTTTATGTGAGAATACCACAATATACCCATTTTCAACTTTTAAAAATTTATTTTACCCACATCTACTTTAAAACATCTTTTATACCCAATTTATAATAAAAGACCTATATACCCTTATAAATTGGGTATAAAAGATTTAATAACTTTGAATTGGGTCTCATTTTATTCTCATAACTACACTACCCTCATAAAAGGGGTAAATTAGACTTTATAAACTATTTAATAGGTAAATAAATATAAATGGAGAGAGGGAAAGAGTTTGTATTTTAAATATTAGAGTGAATTTTTTAATTAGTATTTTTGTATAAAAAAAAATTTATTAATTAATCACTAATTCGATATGCGATTAATAAAAATTAAAGTTTATAATTAAATTTTTATGAAGAAAATTCGGTAAAATATTTAAATTTTTAATTTAATTTTGATGTGGATAATGCTCTCGTGTTAATTAAATTTTAATAAATATATTTTCAAACATCACAAATTAAATATTTTTATATACTTTTATAAACTATAATATTCATTAATTTGTATTAAAATGTAATTTTTATATTATAATATTCATTAATATGCATTATACATTAAAATAGTCTAAATAGAGAATTCAATAATCACATATATATGATAAAAATATTATAATTAGTTAATTTATTAAAATTGTATGTTATAAAATATTAAATTATATAAATATCAAATAGGGTGGGGTGGGGTGGGGTAGGGTAGGGTAGGGTGGAGTGTGGTGTGGTGTGGTGTAATAACTAGATAATGATGTTTGTGGGTCATATGGGTAAAAAAGATTGTTTGAAATTGAAAATGGATAGAAAAAGTTGTTTATATTTGAAGTGGGTAAAATAAATTTTGGTAAGTTGAAAATTGGTATTTTGAATTGTCTCCCTTTTTTTATTTTCGGCCGACAACAGATGTATCTCGCCGGAGCGCGTGAAAGGTTGTCACGTTAGCGTACACACATATTAAATTATCTTTTTATATTTTATTTTTTAGTTTTCAATTCATATCTAATATATACAAAAAACAAAAATTTATATTACAAAATGTTTTTTCAAATGAGAAATACAATGAAAACAATATTTTTACACCGGATTTTAGGTAGACTTAAAACGACACTCAAAAATGCTTTTTTTAATATAAGTTTTGTTTTTTTTTTTTATATGATGTGGAAACTAAAAAATATAAAATAAAAAGATAATTTAATATGTGTACGCCAACATGACAATTTTTCACGCGCTCCAACGAGACACGTCTTCAATTGCGGACTGAAAATAAAAAACGTGTATCGAATTGAAATCCTTTAAAAGGTTGAGATTTTTTTATAATAATCGTGAAGTTCAGGATTAAATTGAAAGTTAAGTAAAAGGTGGTGTATTTTTATAGAATTAACAAACAAAAAAACAAATGAGCAACATAAAGTGAGACAGAGTGAGTATATTATTTAATATTATCAAATATTATATAATAATAAAAATACAAAAAAAAAATTAAACATACAATTTTAATAAATTAACTAATTATAATTTTTTATCATATATATATATATATATATGATTGTTTGAATTTTTATTTAAAATTTAATCTTTATATTAAAATTTAATTAACACGAGAGTATTATCCACATCAAAATTAAATTAAAATTTAAATTTTGTATCAAATTATCTTTATAAAAATTTAATTATAAACTTTAATTTTTTCAATGGTGTATCGAAAAGATCAACAACCAATATTCTATTTTCTATCTACAGTTAACAAGAAGAAAATAAGATTAATCATCTTTTATCTTTTGAAGACCTTGGCAATACTACATTTATGCAGATTTGATCATTATATTTTGCTTCCTTTAAAAAAAAAAGTAACACTTGTGTACAAATTTCTACTGTAGAAATATTCATTTTTTTAAAAATCGCGGATCTAAACCGGGTCGGGTCAGATTTGGACATTTTTTTCTAAAATTCGCGCAACTTGTAGTTCCAGGTTTTTTCGCTCTCAGGTATGTTACAATTTGGGCAAAGACGTGTTACAATTAGGCAAAATCTGTGTTACAAATTCTTAAAAAATTAATTTTTTGTACTATGCAAGTAACTATAAAGAAAATATGTATTTCTGCAAGTATAAATATGTGTTACTTAATTTATTTTTTATTCTCTTTGTTGATTTATGTTAATAATATGTTTTTTCGCTCTCAGGTATGTTACAATTTGGGCAAAGACGTGTTACAATTAGGCAAAATCTGTGTTACAAACTCTTAAAAAATTAATTTTTTGTACTTTTCAAGTAACTATAAAGAAAATATGTATTTCTGCAAGTATAAATATGTGTTACTTAATTTATTTTTTATTCT
>JAPKLY010000831.1:0-20748 GCA_026898435.1 Prunella vulgaris | reverse complement strand
TTAATTTATTTTTTATTCTCTTTGTTGATTTATGTTAATAATATGTTATTCATGTACTTAATACATCATTTAATACCTTATATATGTTATATAAAATATAATATATATTTTTATAAGGATAAATAAATGTTTGTGCATACAGTAACACACATTAGATCCTGCAGTAACACACATTTACTCTAATTGTAACACACATTTGCAGTAACACACATTTACTCTAATTGTAACATACATTTGCAGTAACACACATTTACTCTAATTGTAACACACATTTACTCTAGATGTAACACATATTTGCAGTAACACAAATTTACTCCAATTGTAACATAAATTTGTAGTAATACATATTTACTCTAATTGTAACACATATTTGTTCCTCAATTTGTGTTATTATATGAGCATATATGTGTTACTATAGGATAAAATGTATTTTATTAAGAATAAATATGTGTTACACATACAATGTAACATATACATGTGTTACATTGCATGAAAAATATTTACTTCTTAAAAAATAAATGAATATGTGTAGAAAGCAACATTTAATTTGGTTGTAACACACGTTTTGCCTTAAAGCAACGTGCATTTGCCTCAACTGTAACATACCTGGGAGCGAAATCACAAACTGCGCGAATTTTGGAAAAAAATACTCAAATTCGACCCGACCCGGTTTAGACCCGCGAATTTTCAAAAATGGATATTTCTACGGATCTTAGATCCGTAGAAATTTGTATATAAGTGTTTGTCTAAAAAAAATTGTTATCATGATGCGTAAAGTGTATATATGTTACAGTTATTGAGAACTTAAAAGATCATATTGAATCTCCTAAAATCAAGCTATATCTACAACTACAAAGAAAAAATTATGAAGATTTATTTACAAGATTTATTATGAAAAAATATAAGTATTCGTAAAAGTATACTAATATTTTGAAATAACAAAAATAAAATTTACAGTTCATATTAAAATAATAAATAAAACTTGTACACCAAAAATAATTAAAAGAAATTGAAGTGTACTTTGTTAAGTGAGATGTCTGACAAGCCAAGAACCAAAATTAAAACTGACGATTCCTGGGCTTGATTTTCATTTTTAGATTAATTTCTGCAAAATGCACTCTAATATTTACTAATACAAACTTTATTTTTCCATTTTTATTTGTTTACCAATTACGTTAAATTTACCTCTACATGAGGGTAGTATAGTTACGAGAATAAGGTGAGACTCAATTCGAAGTTATTAACTTTTTTATATTCATTTTTATAAGGGTGTATAAGTCTTATATTATGAATTGGGTATAAAAAATTATTCAAAATAGAAGTGGGTAACATAAATTTTTAGAAGTTAAAAATAGGTATATTGTGGTATTCTCACAAAAATTTATATTGTTGTAACCTAATATTTATCTATGAGTGAGTCTCTTGTGAACTTGAGTTCACATAAACTCGTAACACTGTTATGTGTAATCAATATCACTGTTATAAAAATATAATTAATTTTTTAATAGTGATAGTGTAAATGCATAATAGTAATAGCACATGACAGTGATAATTAATAAGTTCGAGTGAACTCGAGTTCATACAATTTTTGTCTTTATCTATTATTAATAAAAAGATATATTTTTAAAATATGACAACTTTTATTAATAAGTGTATATTTTATGACACACAAAACTTGCTCGAGTAGGTCTCCCGTGAAATATTGCACGGTGCAATATATGTTAAAAAAGGAAATTTTTTAAATTCGCGGGTCACTCAATTGGGAACCGGGCCACGTCCAAAATTCGTGGATCATATTAGAAAGCAAAAAGCCCACAACTCTAAAACCATGGTTTCACAAAGATCAAATCAACGCCGCATTCATATTCAATTAAATTCGGCGATCGCCATGAAAACGCATTAATATTCAATTACAACGAAGAGAGACGAAGATGCTATAATTATTTTGTGTTAGTCTGTTCTTGTGTTACTGCATTGATCTTATTATGATACTACATGCATAAGTTTTTTTATTCTGTATGCATAATTTTTTCATACTGCATAATATGTATTACTATATGTTCAAATTTTGTATACTACAAGATATCATTTATAATACTACATACAGAAAACACATTCCACTATTATACTACATTAATTACTTCACACTACTGCATGCATAAGATTGTCATATTACAAGAAATATATTGTACTACTATAAGAAGTGTATTATGTTACTACATACAAAAAACAAATTCCACTACCTCTACACCATGTTATTATACTACATTACTTATTTCATGCTACTACATACATGCAGAATTTTATGATATTACATCATGACTTTTTTGTTACTACATGCAGAATTTTATGATACTACATCATGACTTTTTTGTTACTGTATTTCAAACAGAGCAGAACACAGACAAAAACCTTAAGAAACTACAAATCACTTAAAAAACATTGATCTACACTACGAAACACAAAAATATATTCACACGAACAAATCAAATGCAGCAACAGCCAACAAAATCAACAAACCAAGGAAGTTTCGTATGAGAAAGATGTAATGAGATGAAAAATCACAAACCAAGGAAGTTTCGTATGAGAAAGATGAGCAGAGAGTTTCGTATGAAAAAAGAAAAGATTGCGCAAACCAAGGAAGTTTCTGAAAACCGATGAAAAACTAAAAAAAAATAGGCGATTTTTCAATATTTATATTAGATCCGTTTATAAAATGGGTTATGAAATGGGTTAATTGCACAGGCAAGTTTTATGCAATATTGCATGCGAGTTTTTGTGAATTTGCTCATATTGCAACATAAAAAAATGATACAGAGAAATTGAACTGATGGGTTCACCAGGACGGCGAAGTGGACGAGGAAGGTGACGAGGACGAGGAGAAAATGGCAGCATTAGAATCAGTATGTGCGATGGGAACACAAGGGCACTCCACCGGAAGCTTTTCCATCGGACTCAGCGGTGGCGTACCGCCGGAGGAGCCACCATCCGTGGCGGTATCCTCCACCTCCACCATCCTGATCCTCTTGAAACCGCCTTCCTCCTCGTCGTAGATGGGATTGCTGATATAAGTGATATTGTACATCATCATCAGCTGCTCGGCGGTAGTGGTGGTGGTTGACGAATTTGGAGAAGCTTCACCGCTGTAGTAATGGTGGTGTTCGCCGTCGTCGGGGGTGGCGGGGAAGAGAAAGCTTCTGGGGGCGCGGAGGACGCCTTGAGCGTAGAAAGGGCGGAGATCGGAAGGGTGGGGTGGGTGTTGGGGGGTATTGGCGGCGGCGGGGGTGCGATGACGGCGGCTCCAGCGGAAAAAGAGGGAGCAGTAGAGCTGAGCTAAGAGGAGGAGCAGGAGGGCTAGTACAATGCCCACCATCACCGCCGTTGCACCGACCATCACTTTCAAATTGTTGTTCTTGTGTTCCTCCATTTTATTTTATTTTTTTCTCTCTTTTTCTCTAATCGAAATTGGCACTTGCTATGAGCGAGAGAAACATAATTAGATGAGGAGAGAGAATGATTTTTAGGCTCTCATTGAACTAGGTTCTTTGAGATATTGTTTTCATAGTCAAATCGATGTTTAAATTGGACATTAACACTAGTTGTTGGTTCAATTAATTAAATTTGATAAAAAATTATATAGAAATCCCTACTGTAAAAATATTTATTTTTGAAATATTTGCGAGTTTAAATCGAGTCGGATCGGATTTGTGCATTTTCTCTAAAATTCGCACAATTTGTAATTTCAGGTTTTTTTGCTCTCAAATGTGTTACAATTTGGGCAAATACATGTTATTTTATTCATTTGTTTTTGTAGAAATAAACATTTTTCATGCAATATAACACATGTATGTGTTACGTTGTATGTATAACACATATTTGTTCTTAACAAAAATACATTTTATCCTACAGTAACACATGTTTGCTCATATAGTAACATAAACAGTGGAGCAAATATATGATACAATTAGAGCAAATGTGTGTTCCTAACTAATGAAATGTTTTATTTTACATATGTATATTTGTTTTTATAGAATAAATAATTTTTCACATAATATAATAGCAAAATGTATGTTACTATAAACACAAATTAATATTAATTTTTTATAAATATTTATTTATTTTTATAGAAATAATTATTTTTTGAGACAAATAAAAAGAGGTGCATATTTTTAGGTTTGTTACAAAAAGAGGTGTTTTTATATTTTTTTTTACACTTGTCACTCTTTGCAATTTAAAGAAAAGTGTGTCCCTCTTTATTTTTTTCTCTTATTTTTTTTTATCTAGTAACACATATAAAATAGCAAAAGGTGTGTTACTACATGAATCAATATATCCAAATTTAAAAGGATGATGATTAAATTAAAAAATACATATTTATTTTTATTGTGTAACATACATTTTATCCTAACAGTAACACGTATTTTTCATATAATAACACAAATTGGGGGAACAAATTGTGTTACTGTATATATAAATATTTGTTTGTCCTTATATTGTACTTTATATAACATATATAAGTTATGTATTAGTATATTAACAATATATTATCAACATAAATCAATAAAGAGAAAAAAAAATAAGTAAATTGACACATATTTATTCTTGCAAAAATACATATTTTTCTTATAATTACTTGAAAAGTACCAAAAAACTATTTTTTTTAAGAAATAGTAACACAGATTTTATCTAATAGTAACACGCATTTGTCTATATTTCAATATAAATTTGGAGCGAAAACCTGAAATTTTGCAGCTTGCATGAATTCTGAAAAAAAATGCCCAGAATTGACCCGATCCGATTTAGACCCGTAATTTTTAAAAAATGAATATTTCTACGGTAGAAATTTCTACGTAAGTGTTACTCATTAAACGGATGGTTTAATCGCTAAAATCATTTCAATTTTTTAATATTATACTTCCTCTGTCCCGCAGGAATTTGCACAATTTCCTTATTTAGAAATCTCACACAAATTTGCACACTACTAAAAAAGAAAGCATTGATTTACGTGCACACTCACAAATTTTTACACATATTTACCCATATACCACTACTTTATATATAAAACTATTTTTTCTTAAAAAATGTGTTGTCCCGTAGGGTGCAAATTCCTACGGGACGGAGGGAGTATATGTTACTCTAAAAAATAAAATAATCATATAAAATTTTAATAAAAAATTATAAGTTTACTATTAAAATTAACACAATACAATCATAGACAATCAAAATATTCAAAATAATTCAAGTTACAATATCAAATTATAATCCATGACATATTTCATAATTCATGTATAATGAAATCTCAAATTAAAATAATACTACAAAATTTAAAATATAAAAATTATAGTTAAAATAATTTTGGGATTATAACGTGTTTCACAATTCAATTTAATAAAAGAGAAAAAATAAAATATAAAAACATATCAGTTCAATTGATTTTTACCGGTTTTAATTAGGTTTTTTTCGAGTTGAGCATTAAAATAATTTTTAGTAGGTAATCGGATCGGTTCTATGACTAATTCCAAGTTCTATCCACCTGTTCAAAATATTCTCAAAAACACTTATTTAAAAATAACAATATAGTTTTTGCTAACTATTTAAATTTCTCCCCATTTGAACTAGAGTCAAAATTAAATACTACCTCCGTCCCACTAAAGTTTGCATACTTTCCATTTTAGTTTGTCCCACAAAAGTTTGCATACTCCCAAAATAAAAATATTCCTTTAAATCTCCACCTTTAAAATTTTTACCTCACAATCTCCACCATACACATTCTACTCATTACACTTTTTCTTAAAACATGTGCCCAGGAAAGTACCGCAAACTTTCCTGGGACGGAGGTAGTACTATTTATTAATTTAAATATTTTAACTAAATAAATAAAACGAATTTAAATTATAAATTTAAAATCTATAACCCCAAATTTCTTCATCCACAGGCCTTAGAGTTGATGGCGGGAAATTAAACGGTACTCTCCACCTTGGTCATGGGACAACGTTTGTGAGATGCTTTTGAGATATCAAAAGACTCGCACAGAATAAAGAATTTTTATTTTTTAAAAATAGTTTTACTTCCACCATTCTCAATATATTTCCTTTTCGAGATGCCGAGAATAAAGAATTTTGGGTGATTTACACATTGATTAAAAAAAATCAATGTATTTATAAATTGGTTCACAATATTTGCACAGAAATATATTTTTTTTGCACAAAATCACATTTTTTTTCTGCACAGAACCAATTTGTAAATCATGTCAATTTTGTGAACCATTTTGTAATTTTCCCAATAATTTTTGTTCACCACAGTGCTACAAAAGCAATTTTCATTACATATTATGCTACGCCTTTTCTCCCTTGATAAATTTTACTTTCTCAGTCTCTAAAATATTGGGGCATTTGCATATTAATTCAAAAGATAATTATATTTATAAATTAATTCGTAATATTTGTACAGAAATATAACTTCTTCCTACACAAAAGTATAAATTTTTTCTACATAGAACCAATTTTTTAATTAATTAGTATAAATTTTATGAACTATTTTGTAATTTTCCCTAGAATATTTTCTCAAAATTGAATAAAAATTAGTGTTATATTAAATTTATAGATAAAGTAACAAAAATTAGAAATATTGTGGGATTCAAAATTTTGTTTATGAGTGTAGATTATTTCCAAACAAAGAAAGAGAAAAAGTTTTGTGAAAAAATAAAAAATGAATGTAGGAAATAATTTCGAGAAAGGAGCTTTTTTTTAGATGTCTCAAAATAAATTTTATATCGCATAATATAAATAAAATATTCTCATAATATACATTTTATTTTAAAATATTTTTTATTCATTAATTTAAAAATATCAATAAAATAATTTTTCGTAAAATACATGTTCTTCTGCAAATAAAATTCAATAGGGGATAGGCCAATAATAAACAACTCTTCACATTAAAACTTGCCAATCAAATGGATAGGCCAGTAATAAACAACTCTTCACATTAAAACTTGACAATCAAATGAAAAATAAGGACAAAAACTCGTGTGAACTCGGGTTTTACAATTATCATTGTTATTTATATACATTATTATTATTATATATATTTACTATCACTGTTATGCATATATTTTATTACTATTAAAGAAATAAATATATTATTATAACAGTGATAATGATTACATTTGTATAAGTTTTTTAATATGAATGTTATATTTTATACATATTGTTCTTTTAATCATCGAATTTACACAAAAACTCGTATGCAATATTGCACAAAACCCGACCCGTGCAATATCCCCAAATGAAAATTCGCGGATCCAATAAATTTTTTAAGGAAAATTCTCGCCACTTCCAGAATGTATACCACATGAACATATTTGTGCTACTGTAAGTCAAAATGTGTGCTATTACATCTTAAAAAGTTATTTTTTTGTACTTTTAAAGTAACTATAAGAATAATATGTATTTTTACAAGAACAAATATGTGTTTCTTAATTTATTTTTCATTTTATTATTAGTTTTATATTGATAATATTTTGCTAATGTAAAATACCTTACATGTGTTACTATCTCGTCACTCCCAAAATGTATACTACATGAACATATGTGTGCTACTATAAGACAAAATGTGTGCTACTGTAAGACAAAATGTGTGCTACTACATCTTAAAAAAGTTAATTTTATCGAAATTTCAGAATGTATACCACATGAACATATGTGTGCTACTGTAAGACAAAATGTGTCTTACTACATCTTAAAAAACTAATTTTATCGAAATTCCAGAATGTATACCACATGAATATATGTGTGCTACTGTAAGACAAAATGTGTGCTACTACATCTTAAAAAATAATAATTTCTATAAAATTCAATAAATGTTTATGAAAAACTAATATTTTTTCTTATAATAATACACATATTGATCTTACATTGTATTAACATGTTTGTTTTCTACAAATACAAATGAATATATGTAAAAAACAACATTTGTTCTTATAGTAGTACACATTTGAAAGTCCTGAAATTTGAAAATTGCCCAAATCCGACCCGACCCGTTCAAGATCCGCGAATTTTGTTACTTTGACCCCTTTGACCCGCGAATTTTCAAAATTTTCTTTTTTTGGCATATATTGCCCCCGTGAAATATTGTACGGGAGACCTATTCTCGAATTTAATATTTTTCTTTGCATGTAAATGTCTATATGATCACATTTATATTAAAAGATATTTATATAATTTAAATGGATAATTATAATCTTGGTATGATAAAAAAAAAATTAGAGAAATAAGATTTAGATTGCATGTGGTCAATTTTTTGTAGTATATATCATTATAGTGTAAAATGTAAATTTTTTATAGTATATATTTCGATTTCATAAATAATAAATTAATAATAGTCAATAGCGATTTGATACTAACTCAACTTTAAAAGCAATTGTCAAATTTTTTATTTAAAAAAATAAGAAGCTTTGTTTGGGACCAAAAATAATTCTATCCCCATTTACTATCATTACACATAGTGACTTTTAATAATTAATGCATTAGTATGACCCGATTGGAGATAATTAGAGTTATTTTATATGGGATTAGTATGACCCGGCCCAATTGGAGATAATTAAAATTATTTCATATGACCCAATTGGAGATAATTAGAGTTGCCTCCTCCTTCTCCGAGTTCAACACCGCCCGCGCCGGCGGCAGAAGTTGCTCCCGCAGCGGCATGGTAGTACCCATTTCTATAATTGATGATGAACATAGGAGTCATAATATATTTCGTTCTCTCCCTGCTTCTACTACTTGAGCTCCTATTCACATCCTAACAACATCGAACAATTTATAGCTAGCTGATGGTTTGTGATGTTTCCTTCAAAGTGATCTGGTTTTGGCAAGGGGAATTTATCATTAGGATAATCGAGTTCTTTCTCATGTCCAGGATCGGTCTAGACCATGCTTTGAATCTCTACTGATTACATATGGAGGACGAGAGATATTTTGTTTCAAAATCGTCTAAGTAGAAATGGCCATAGAAAAGGAGAGCTTTTGAGAAAAAATCTCATTTTCCACCATATTCGTCCCATTGGAGATTGAGAAAATTATTATTAATATGGGTGCAGATTCTGATGCCCAAACTAAAGTGTTGAAAAGAAATAAGAAATGATATAGTGAAATAAAATTAAGATTTTCTTTATGGTGTTAGATAAGTATCATAGTGTTAAATAAAACAGAATAACAAATAAAGTGATGTTACTCAGACTCAGAATGTTGACACACTCTATGTAACAATATGTGCAATGGAAGAGTTACACTTTTTTTTTTTTTTTTTGCAAATGAATAAAACTTTTCATAGGTTATATAATATCTATAATTCTGTAAGGTGGAATATTTCACCATAGTAATGCAGTGAATATAAATTTTAAGAGAGGATGATTCAAAAAATGAATCTCTCCCAATTTAAAACAAGATTCAATATGGATCAATCAAACCTAAATAGTTTAACGTGTAAAATACATCATCAAAATTGATCTATCTAAAGATATTAAAGAAACTTTATCTACTAGCACTCTAAATGCATCTATCGTTATTCAAAATATTTCAATAGTGAGGTAACCTGAAAGGAGAAATAATGATCCTATCAAATTGGATGCACTAGAAACACTCAACAACTAATACTCGATTATTTCTTGCCTTGTAGTGAAGATGCAACCTCCTGTTTATAGACAATATATAGATGTGCATCTCTAACTATAAACAAATTAAGAAAGATCTAGAAAAACTTCCACCTAACTTTCCATGTTGTCCTTATAGATGTGCAACTCTAACTATAAATAAATTAAGAAAGATCTAGAAAAACTTCCACCTAACTTTCCAAGTTGTCCTTTGAATAATCACCAGTTTAGTGAAGGTTATCTCCTACGCTTAACTTGTAATCAAATTATCTACATTTTTTCTCTTTATTCATGAGCATTGTAGATCCTTCTAAAATTATGGAGACTAATCTAGATCGTCAATCTACAGTCAATAATATTGAATGCAATATTAAGACAACAAAAGTTAGTCATTAGAAAAAAGAGTGGATTATGATATTATGTCTAATGTGACAATATTGATAGTAGCATCAACAATTTCAATTTTTGGTAGATCAAGATGCGAGCATTGTTGAACCAATAAGGGTTGTGTTCACCGTTGATGAGTGATAAAAAGGGCAAGACAATGGCTCTAGGAGAGGCTGAGATGGCCAGCCTGGAGAAAAAGACGCACTTGACAAACAAGTTGTATCTCGCAAATGAATGAATGATATTATAATTGATATCATGACTCACATTGTTAGGCTGATCACCATAATACCTCTTCTTTTAGCTGACATTTGTCAAAACTAAATAGGACCATTGATTCGACAAAGCCACAAAACCCCATATATTTTTTGTATTAAGGACGAGTATAGGTGGCCATATGATGTATTCCAGACATTTTCAAACTTCTATAAGTAGTGATGAGGATTTCTGGGTAACTATGGAGGTTCTTGAATAATTGAATAAATCTTCAAAGGGTATTGTGAAAGAAACTCAAAAAAAAAAAAAAAAAATATGACAAAAGACATGTAGAATAGTCGAGTCCTCATTCTCACATCAATTGTTGATAGTTGTTTCAATGAACCATCGACAATATTTAACATAAGTAATTTATGATTCAACTGACAAGGACCAAACAAATATTAATGATGAACATGAAAATAGAAGTTATTGAATGATATTATGTAACGCCCCGGATCCAGAATGCCAGCCTTTGCCGCATAAAGCACTCTGAACTCGGATCATCACTTAGTAACTAAAAATTCGAATTTAAAATTTTCTTTTAAGAATAAAACAATATACGTAAATGAAATACTTTGCAGCGGAAGATCATATGTATTTAAACATATGTGGGCCCAGTCTTTCATTAGCCTCTTATCAACATAGAAAATGAATATTCGTGTAATATATATTACATCATATTTAGGGAAACTCCGTGTCACTGCTGCAATTCCGACCCCTCGCGATCATATCCTGAAAAATATCAAACAGTTGGGGTGTGAGATAAAATCTCAGTGAATGACATGTACACTCTTATACAGATTGATGTGATACTGAAAAGTTGATAATTTTACCCTTCCCCAGTTTAAAATTTAAGGTAAGATTAAAGTTTATTATATAATTAATTTTTACTTGCATTTCATACATGTGACAACATTTAACCCCTCTCAAGGCAGATGACCCTCTCAAGTTCATCAATAAATGTTGTCTTGTTACTCTCATGGCTGATGACCCTCTCAAGTCCATCAATAACATGGTTTTGCCACTCTCATGGTTGATGACCCTCTCAAGTCCATCAATAGCATGGTTTTGCCACTCTCATGGCTGATGACCCTCTCAAGTTCATCAATAACATAGCTTTTATTCTTATATATTTGTGTTTGATTAGTTTGCTTCAGAAATACATCAACAGTCCATATAACATTATCGGCTAATACAAATAGTGTCACCCACCTTTTAACTTTTAAAGATAAAGTTACAAACTTTCTTGAAATAGGACTTGAATCTTAGGAGCATATAGACACGTCCGAGCTCTGACTGGGGCCGCACTTCACCTAGCACGATTTTCTTACATCTTTAGTAATCATATTTATTTCACATAATTGTTCTTCCATTTGGTTAATCCATTTATAGTTTTTTATTCGTCTTTTAGTTCAAAGGCTTTTTATAAAAGCTTACTTCTTTCTTATAAAATGCAACATATAGTCGGTTGTAAATATTCATAAGTTTAACAAGGGCATCAAGCTTTATTTCTTTAACGGTTTTAGAAAACTAAAATGTTGATTTAAATGTAAATCAATTATACATTTAAATTATAAGTTCTAGTACGTTTGTGTTTATTCGAGAGCACAATAAAAATCACATACTTAGATATATTTACATTTAAACATGTACATAACAAAATTACACAGTTATCTAATAACAAACATTTACTAGAATAAAATACTCGTCAAAAGATCAATTAAATAGTTTATAAGTTCAACACGTTCTTGGATAAATAATTAAGCTTGCAGATAACTAATAAATTAAACAATAAGTAAATTGAAGCATGTAGATTATAAATTGACTTAAAACAATCTGAATAAATTTAGTTTGTGAGGTTCTCTTGGTCTTAGTCCTTTAACTTTTCTATAACTTTAATAAATTTGTTACAAGTATTTAAACTAGAAATAAAAACACAACAACTTGTAGAATTGTATATTAACATTCATGGAATAATAATATATTCCGAGTCTTAAAAGAAAATAAGTTTAAATGTAACTCTTAACAGATTAGACATAATAAATAAAGAAACGTCGCAACCTGTTTTACAGTTATTCAGACACTTTTAAAATTCATAGTTTTCGTTATAATAACACATAAGTATATATATATATATATACTACATAAATATGATTTCTTATAATAATTAAAGAATATGAAAAAAAGTTATATCTTCATTTTTTTTTTTGAAAAGGGGACAATGTTTCCTTGCATTTTATTCCATTTTCAAACATTTATTTCTCCTAAGATATGGATCCTATGAATGTCAAATTTCGCAAACTTATACTACTCCAGCTCAAGATTATCAGCATATTTTTATTTTATTTTATTAACAAATGAGGTAAGACATATACGTGTTCAATGTAGCTAGTTTGGACCTTACATAATTTACCCCTAAAATCTTTCCGCATGTTTTCAGCTACACCATTGCTTCTTAGTCTAAACGAAATTAAATTAAAAATACTTATAAAGTTCTAAAAATTATAAAATTGAACGTGGTGACTCTTTAACAAGTGTAAATCATGATAAAAGTTTTACTTCACAGAAAAGGATTCATGCAACATGATAACTCAAGCAAAACGTTGACAAAGGTACAATCTGGACACACGTTTTTCAAAAATCGGTATCTCCTCAGGATCAACACTAAAAAATCACAAAACTTTGCAAGAATATAATATACTTCAATTAGAACATCCACACAAAATTTCATAAATTTCTGGTCACTAGAAATATAGAAATCAAGCCAATTAATCTAGGCATCACCGAAATCGTTTGAAGCTGAACACATCATTTTCAGAAAATTATTTCTCTCCATTCCTAAGTCTGATGATCACTAAAATTACACAGGTTGTATTTCATCATTAATATATCACTCAGTAAAAATATCAAGATTTTATCTTGGCTGTAAATATTAAAAATGAAAGCTGAAAGTAGCTGCTCCTAAGTCCACTTTATATAGGACACATTAATTTAGAAAATTCACATCTCCTTCGTTTTAAGTTGGATCATCTCAATTTCTGGATATGTTTTAGAAATATCACTGTAGGATAAACACACAAAATTTCATAATTTTCTTAGTTGTTTAAAACATAGAAATTGGGTCCTCATATACAGGTGTCACAGTTTTGGTCCAATTTTACATGAGTTGACTTTAGGATTTTATTTCTCCTTGATATCAACTCCGATGGCCCTGAAATTCGGATATGTTATAGCCCATCATCAATTTGTCATGTTGTCATAATTTTCCTACGGATAGAACTATACAAACGAATTAAAGAAGAACACTCACCACAGGTTCAGTCGGGAAAAAATACCATGACTTAAAAAATTCATAACTCCGTAATACTAATTCAAAACACCACCAAATTTGGACAGAACATAGTTAAGTCATACAAGAAATCACAGAAAAGTTTCATAATTTTCCGAGCATCAAAACATGAGAAACTATCTAAAATTCGAGGTATATAAGTATATAGAACATTTGTAGGTGTTACCTTTATAGTTTTTCTTCTTAGTTGTTGTCTTGAGCGAAGGTTCCTTGCTAACTACTGATGGTTTGGCTACTTAAGGAAGATGGAGGAAGGTTCTTTTGATTATAAGAACGAAAGAAAAGAAACCGAGTGAGAGGCGAGGCTAGTTGCTGCAGGAATTATGAGGTGCATAATTGTATATATAGAGGGAGTGAGGAGAGACTTCCGAGAGGAAGTATGTGGATTGGACGAGTGGAAGTCAACCACACAATTAACAACGTGTTGCTAGTAATTTTAAATTATTAAAGTTTAGATATTTTTACTTCTTGTACAATATTTTATTTACCACTTGTATTTGCTACACATATTTGATATAAACTGTATTATTTAATCGTAAATGGGTCGTATTTTAAAGATACGAAAAATATCATAAATATCGGCTATTTTAAACGACCGTATTTATACGTTGAAATAAATATTTCGTAAGTATAAATTTTTCATATATGTTTTAATTGCTTCGTTTGACTATATTTTGATATAGTAAAATTATTTAGACAAAGATAAAATTGTCATTATCGACGTTTGTTATCATATTTTATAACATGTATAAATTTCGGATCGAAAAATATTCTTTACTTCAAAAGTCTCGTATTTTGTAAAATATATTTCTAACCTTAAAAGTTTATTCTTAAAAGTGCTAGGAGTGCTTACGACTCAAAATGTTCGTCCGTTTACTTGAAAATTATGAACTTGAACACATATATTACTCATAAAAATAAATTAATTAATTAATCATATAATTTTATAAGAAATTTTGGTTCGTGGTATTACATATTAAGACAAAATGGTCTTTCTTAGAAGCTTAAGAACCTCTTGGACATTTTTGCAATTGAAATTTCAACCCTTAAGAATGAAGATAATGTCCCTTATTATAAAATAAGATCACCTCATTATTCAATAATGGTTAACTATCTACAATGCTCGCTAGAATAACACTGATGGACTGATTTGGACAAGGTAAGGTCTCACACCAACTCCTTGGGACTTTCCTATTTGACACCTTATACTGTATGACTATATTTGATATTGGTTCTAACTCAATTTTTTAATAAAAAATAATTTTCTTCCGTTCACATACACAACCGATAATTAAATTCAATTTTAATATTTTTATACTTTATTAGTGACATCAAACAATTTAAAATAAATTTATCAATCCATCATTTATTAATATACAAATTATTTAAAATCAATTTTACATTATTTAAGTGGTTTTATATATATATATATATATATATATTTGGACAAAAACTTATATAGAATATTTTACCATAAATTATCTATTTTTTAAAAATTTGCAAGTCTAAATTGGGCCGGGTCGAATTTGAACATTTTTTTGAAATTTGCGTAAATTGCAATTTCAAAAAAAATTCGCTCTCAGGTGTGTTACAATTTGGGCAAATGCTTGTTATTTTAAGACAACATTATGTTACAATCAAACTAAATATTTTTTTACACATACTCATTTATTTTTGTATAAATAAACATTTTCATACAATTTAAGAGCAAATGTATGTGATTATAAGAAAAAATATAAATTTTTCATAAATATTTATTTGTATAGAAATAATTCTTTTTTTCTTATAATAACATTGTAAACTATTAAAATTAATTGCCGAAATAAAAAATAACATGTTAAAATAATTTATTATTGGAAATTTGGATAAATTTAATTCCTAAATAATAAATTCAATTGGGCCTCTAAAGCCTAATAAATTCAATTGGGTCTCTAAAGCCTAATAAATCCAATTGGGTCTCTAAAGTCCAATTAAATATTTTGGATCTCTAAAGTCCAACATATCAAGCCAAATCTTCGAAAAAAATCCAAGAAATCAGATCTTCATAAATATCCTTGAAGATTATCAAATCTGAGATATTTTTGGAATATTCCCAAATCATATCTTCCTGCCCATCAAATCTGGCCTGCAAATCTAGAATTCTACACCTATAAAGAGGATCTCATTCTAGTCATTTACATTCACAACTCCACAAGAAGATCGGAGCTTGGAGAGGAGAAGCAACTCGGAAGATCCAAGACTTCAAGCATCCTTGAAGATCCAAAGACGTTTCACGGCCTTAAGAGCGTTCTTCATCAACAAAGGTGTTTTGATCTGGGATCATGGTGCAAAGCCTCCGGTCAGCGTTCTTCATCAACATCGGCACTTGAGTTGAGAAACACGGCGTCAAGCCCCTCCAGTCAACGTTCAAATACAAGTTCTCAACGACAACAACAACAACAACAATTCACAAGGAGTTAAGAAGATCCGAGCTTAGCTAGGAGCATCAAGATCCAAGACTTCGGGCAACCTTGAAGATTCAAAGGCGTTTTTCGTGGCTTCAAGAGCATTCTTCGTCAACAAGGCGTTTTGATTCGGGATCACAATGTGAAGCCTTCGATCGACGTTCTTCATCAACATCGGCACTTGATTTGAGAAACACGGCGCGAAGCCCCTCAAATCAACGATCATCCACAAGTCCTCAGCGACGATCAACACTGCTCATCTACAACGACACCGACACAGGGAGTCTAAAGGTGAACACTCAACAAAGTCATTCCAACAAGACAATATTAATTTGAAATAAGGCTTAATGCCCTCAAATTAATATCAACTTCAACATCAAATCAGGACTCAACTCCGACAAATCAACAAAGTCCTTCTAAAGGCAACGTTAATTCGAAACAAGGCTCAACACCCTCGAATTAACGTCCAACTTCAACATCAAACTCGGACCCAACTCCAAAAATTAACAAAGTCCTTTCATAAGGCAACATTAATTCGAAACAAGGCTCAACATCCTCAAATTATCGTCCAAATCCAATGTCAACTCCGGACTCAACTCCGACAAATCAACAAAGTCCTTTCATAAGGCAACGTTAATTCGAAACAAGGCTCAACGCCCTCGAATTAACGTCCAACTCCAAAGTCAACTCCGGACCAGCTCCGACAAACCAACAAAGTCCTTCTATAAGGCAACGTTAATTCGAAACAAGCTCAACGCCCTCGAATTAACGTCCAACTCCAAAGTCAACCTCGGACCCAACTCCGAGAAACTCGCAAATCAAGTCAAGACTCGAAGAAAAGAATCAGAGGATTTCATAGAGATTGGACCTGAAACAATCGCTTGATTTCTTTATATTCGAACATATTTCTTTGTAATTTCCTTTTCACATTATTAATAGAGTTATTAATTTTTGTGAAAAAATTCGCAGATTACAAATTTTGGCATGCCCGGTGGGACGATTTTCACTCTTCATCTCCGCTCTTCAAGAATCATGGTCAAGAATTTCATGGGGTGCATGTCAAATTACCTTCGGGGGCATGTCAAATCACCTATGTGAATTTACATCAAAATTTCGAGATCAAGTTGCAGCCGTCATATGTCTCTACAATAGGTCTCGAGGGGGTGGCATTTGTAAGCATCGAAAATTTTATTAAATTTAATAGTGTCATATATTATGTAAATCACAATTTTGGAGATAAAGTATACAATAATATCTCCAAGATTTGTGAATATATTTTTCTTATTTTCCGATTTCGAGAATATCACTTTCTTGTTTATCAAGTCATTGATCTCGTATAAATAAGAGATTTAGAATGGAGTTTTAATAGGTCAGATGGAATAAGTCACCACAACCCCATCTACTCCCTACTACCAAATTGTAGGTCAAATCTTTCCTCTACTATCAAATTGTAGGTCAAATCAGGAATAAGTCGTTAAGACCCCGGTACCACAAATCAAACTCATGTCCTTGGAGATATGAATCAAGAGATTCACGAGAGTTGTAACCCACATCTTTTTAATAAAAATATATGTTTACCATATTTTTTCTCGCCTTTTATGTATTTATTTATATGTATTGAAATTATTGGTTTACAAACACATATAAAATAGTAAAATGTATTTTACTACATAAATCAATATACCTAGCTTTTAAGGGATGGTGATTAAATTAAGAAACACATAATTGTTTTTAACAAAAATACATTTTATCCTATATTAACACATGTTTACTCATTAGTAACACAAACTGAAGAGTAAGTATATGTTACAATTTGAGCAAATGTGTATTACAATCTTATGAAATGTTGTTATTTCACATATATTCATTTGTTTTTATAGAATAAAAAAAATTCACATAATATAAGAGTAAAATGTATGTAACTATAAGAACAAATATTTATTTATTCTTATAGAAATAATTAATTTTTCATATAATAACACGTATAAAATAGTAAAAACTGTGTTATTACATGAATTAATATATCTAAAGTTAAAAGAATGATGATTAAATTAAAAATACATATTTATTCTTATAATAACAAACATTTTATCCTTACAGTAACACGCATTTGCTTATATAGTAACACAAATTGGGGAAGCAAAAGTGTATTACTATTAGAGTAAATATGTTTTACTATTAGAGTAAATGTGTGATACTGTAAGATTAAATGTATGTTATTATATGAAAAAATATTTATTTGTCCTTAGAAAAATATATATTATACTTATATAACATATATAAGATATTAAAAGATGTATTAGTACATTAATAATATATTATCAACATAAATCAATAAAAAAAATTAAGTAACACATTCTTATTTTGGAAAAATATATATTTTTCTTATAGTTACTTGAAAAGTATAAAAAATTAAGTTCTTAAGTGTTTGAGATCACTCAACAAAATTAAAAGATGATTTATTGATCTAAATTCATAAGTGTGTTACATGATGTATATATACACGGATAACAACTAAGAGAAGATTCTAGAGGAGGCGGTTAATTAAAATAGCTAACTAACAGAAAGTCCTAATCTTGCTAACAACCTTGCCAAGTCAGCTGTGGGAAGTTTTTGACGTGAGCATGCATATAGGCAGAATGTAGGACTACATGCATGTGAGTATGCAACATAACATTAAGGATTAGTAACACAGATTTTATTTTTCAATAACATACATGTGTTTATATAGTAACATATATAGGAAGCTAAAATTTAAATGTGACATTTATATATTGGTTCAAAAAAGTGACTATATTACAAATTGATTTATAATATTTGTACATAAGTATAATTTTTTTCTGTATAGAAACATTTTTTTTCTTTTTTGCACATATGCAATTTGTAATTAGTGTTAATTTTATAAAATATTTTGTAAAAAATATCTATCATAATATTTCTTGAATTTTTAAATATATATTGGATGAATATCTTTATTTAAATTTTTAAAAAAAAAGTGTCTATGATTGATGCCCCAGTTGATGGTATATATATTAATATATGCCCCAGTTGGTAAGGGCGTGGTATATATATCGAGATTTTGATGACCCACTTCCTTTGTTTTCTAAAACAAAATTACAATAAAATATTCTACTTAATTAAGTGTTGCTCATATATTTATTGTTCTAAATTCATAATTATGATAAGTGGAAAAGAAAAAGTGTCACACTTACAATAAACAACTACCGAAATAACACAATTTAAGATTATATATGGAAGTATGACCATTATTGACTATTTTTAGAAATTTTAAAAAATCGAATTTCGAGAATCTGAACCTTTAAAAAAAATTAATTTACAACGTTATAATTTAAATACATTTATTAAAAGTTTATCAATAAATAAAAAGGATGTCGGGGATCTGATATGAGTCGGACGGTCAATATTGTTTGGTAAAGTTATTATATAAAAATAGTTCATGATAAGGTATGAGTCAATTTTAAAATATTAAATTAGGTGTATCAAAAATTTCATCAGAAATATTAATATTTTGTGTCAATGATATTATGTTATAATTTTATAAATTTTATTAATCTCAATTTTTGATACTCTTGATGAAACTTAACCAAATATTTAATCATTTTAAATAATTTCATAATAAATTATTTTTATATAAAACATTTTATTTTTTTTGGTAGGGGTCTGTTTGCTAATATGGAGACCACCGAGGCTGCCGAGACAGTTAGGGGCAAGTGCCTCACAAGAACCCAGTTGATCCAAGCTAATTTGATGCTGACTAGATTAGCCGGCTCAATTAATGTTACTTTATTTTTATAATTAATTAATGCTAATTTAAGACTGATATTATTAAGTTTGTTTAGACTAGATTAAACTTGAAAAAGCTCGTAAATCTACACTATATTTAATAATTAAATATCCCGAGTTCAACTCAATATTAAACAAGTCAAGCTCAAATACTCATAATTTGAATTGGCTCACTTACATTTCTAGTGATATGTGTGATGATACTTATTCAAATATATATATATATATAAATTCTAATATGTATCATGTGCAGAACATATACTTGGACTTTTAAGTTTAATTTTGATTTTTATAAAAACATATAAAACAATCATAAAAACTCGTATGCAATATTGCACAAAACTCGCCACGTGCAATTAACCCATTTTAAAAACGGATCTAATATAAATATTGAAAAATCGCCTATTTTCTTTCAGTTTTTCATCGGTTTTCAAGCAATATTTCATTCTCTCATACGAAACTCTTTGTTCATCTTTCTCATACGAAACTTTCTTGGTTTGCGATTTTCCATCTCATTACATCTTTCTCATACGAAACTTCCTTGGTTTATTGATTTTATTGGCTGTTGCTGCATTTGATTTGTTCGTGTGAATTTACTTTTGTGTTTCGTAGTGTAGATCAACGTTTTTTAAGTGATTTGTAGTTTCTTAGGGTTTTTGTTTGTATTCTGCTCTGTTTGAAATACAGTAACAAAAAAGTCATGATGTAGTATCATAAAATTCTGCATGTAGTAACAAAAAAGTCATGATGTAGTATCATAAAATTCTGCATGTAGTGACAAAAAAGTCGTGATGTAGTATCATAAAATTTTGCATGTATGTAGTAGCATGAAATAAGTAATGTAGTATAATAACATG
>JAPKLY010000830.1:5558-126042 GCA_026898435.1 Prunella vulgaris | reverse complement strand
TGCTCTGATACCACACTGTCACGCCCTAAATTTCTATACATCTCATTGCAACGGAAGTCTTTCTTTAATTAATAATTTGGAAAATATCTTTTAGAACATGAACTAACCAGCTTGGAATAAAATTTAGAAACTTGCTGGTGAACTAATCCAATAATCATTTAAGAATATCCAATCTTAAAAACTCTAACCTCACTAATAATAATTATTATTAATTCCTAATAATCCCAATATTAATACCTTAACTTAGTAATTGAATTAATCCTCAAATAAATTAAATCTAAACTTAAATCTTCACAATTATTCCCAAAGATACACTAAATATTCCTCAAATAATTTCAGAGATTTAATCACAAAATATCCAATAAATAAATATCAAATATCAACTCTTCGTCTCTCCAAGTAAATATATCCTAGATACTTATAATATCAATCTTGTCCATAAATAATAATACTCCTAACTTTTGCAAGTAACATTTAACACCTTGCAATAAAATCTCAACTTAACTCCTTACATAACCGACAAATATAGTCTAACTTTGCAACATGCACCTTTATCCCTTGAGAGTAATACCTTAAAGTCCCAACATTATTCCTTCGCTTAAAGTCCAAATATTTGATTAATAAAAATAATTTCGATAATAATCTCTTGATATTTATTTTCAAGAAAATCTAAACCTTTAATATTTTCTTGATCTATAACCTTTTATATAATCTAATCAGGATCCCAAAAGGTTCATTCCTAATTTCTTGATCTTAATCACATATCCTAGTCAAGATCCCATATAATTTCATTCTCATCTCTAAAATAACAAACTCACTAATACCCTTAATAAATTGGTATTTAATAAATCCTAATTTTCCTAACCTAATTTGAATTATAACACTTAGTAACCAATCAACTTAAATCCTCTTAATCCGTATTAAATTAAATACTTAATTGGATCATATCTTAATTTGGCTCTCTAACTTTTAATTCATGTACTAAGGCTCTAAACAAATTATCAAGAACTTAATTTTAATTCCCGAATACTCAAATCAACTTTACTAACTTAATCATCAGAAAATTAATACTTAAGGCTCGTGAAAAACTGAAAGAACTAAAGCACAATATTTAATCCTACGCGCAGCTTAACTTTAAAACCTCAAATGACGACTTATAAACTATAACTTGAATCCATTTATGCGGGGCGTTACATGAGCTCTCTAAGTAGAGCTATGCAAGTTCTTATTTGTAGTAGTGAATATGTATTTTTTTACAAAAAAAATATGTGTTTCTTAATTTATTTTATATTTTTATTGATTTTTATGTTGATAATAACAGTTAATATAATAATACCTTACATGTGTTATTATATCTCGGCAGTCCCAGAACGTATACTAAATGAACATGTTGGTCCCGAAACGAGTATAATCAGTGTATGGAGGGGGGGGGGGAATACACTGATATCAGATTTTTCCAAAAATCAGAAAAATGCTCTGACACACTCAGTCAGGAAGATCCTGATGTTACTCAGCAAAACTGATAGTCCACAGGGGTAGCAGGGACAAGTCAGTAATGGAGTCAGATAGGCTGAGTGTGAGTAATATGCTCAGAAGCTTAGTAGAGATAACAAACCTACTGACCGCTCGGAAGCAAATCAGTTGGACTACTATCTCAGTAAGCTAGAGAACGTGCGGAATGTGAGCCCTTTAGTTTCTACTCGTTTTAGTTGTATTTAGGCCAATGCATGCTAAGTGTTAGATAACATTCCTAAGATAGTGAGAATTATCCTTAGTGAATTGCAAGAACAATTAGAGGCTTTAATGTGTATTTAGGGAGACCTTTGTGCATGTTAGAGTGGATATCCGATTGATTGTACAATACCTCATTGCATGATAAAGTGATACCTCACCATGTGAAACATAGGATAGTACACTAGCACATATCTCTCACATTTGCTCACTTTGCAACTCAAGGTGATAGGTAGTTTACTTCTTTGACGCATTAGTAGACATTAGATATCTTTTCCCTTTATTGTTTTGTTAGTTATCCAATTGAAACAATAATTTTCCTTACAAATCCCCATCTCCCTGTGTTCGATAAATATTAAACTTGGTCAATCTTGCTACGATAATATAACGATTACGTACACTTGCGTGTGGACATCTTTTGAGAAAACAAGTTTTTGGCGTCGTTGCCGGGGAGACGGCTTGTTTGTTTGGTAGTTGTTGTTCTCTTATTTTTTATTGGTTACTATTGTGGGAGTTTGATACTTATTTCCTTGTAGGTATATGCACACGAGAAGTCAAGGGGGAGATTTACTACCCTTTGACTTAGACATAGAAACAAACCTACGTAGGAGAAGAAGAGAAGCTAGATTGAATCGAGAGAACATGGAGAATAATATGAATGAAGCTCGAGATGAAATTAGAGAAGAAGAACCATTGAGCGGACAAGTGCATCACGGTGATGAGCACTTGGCTCAAAGGGAGGTTCCACAACCACAACCTATACCACATCCATACCAACCTTACCAACCACCGAATCAACCTTATTATCCACCTCAATATCCGAACTACACAAATTACCCAATAAACCAACCATATTATCCACCACCACCACATAACTATCCTTACTATCCATATCCACCACAACCCCAACACCAAAGACCACAAATCGTAAACCCACTTCAAAACAATGAACCATTACTCCGAGACTACTTTGAGCCAAGGGTTAATGAGCAATATGATGGTATTGAAAGACCACCGATAGATGATGAGAAGTTTGAGCTTAATACTAATCTCTTGAAGTTGTTAAAAGAATCTCCTTTTGAAGGATCAAGTGATCGAGAAGATCCAAATGCACATTTGAATAACTTCATGGAGCTATGTGACACGATCAAGTACAAAGGGATGTTGAATAATGAGAAAAAGCTTCATTTCTTCAATTTTACCTTGACCCGGAGAGCTAAGACATGGATTCGATCTATGAATCCGAAAGCAGCTAAATGGGACGAGTTGAGTTCACAATTTCTCAAGAAATTTTACCCTCCATCAAAGATGCTAAAGGCTAGGGAAGAGATAAATAATTTCCAAAAAGAGGCGAGAGAAACCATATCTAGTGCTTGGGAGAGGTACTAAACCTTGTTGTTGGCTTGTCCACAACATGGTTTGAGGGATGAAGATATTCTTTTGACATTTACCATAGGATTGCATGAAGGAGACAAGAATTACTTGAATTCTTGTGCCGAAGGCTCAGTTTGGACAAAGACCGTTAGTCAAGTGAACGAGATCATCGAGAACATAGCTGCAAACGATGCATTTCAAAGAGAGTCTAATAGTGGAACGGGTGATCAAGTTGCAATTCTTGAGGAAAAAATGACAAATGTGTTGAACTTGTTCTATGCAGGCCAAAACCAAAACCAAGCTCCAACTCTGCAAGTAAGTGTTGTCGAAAGTCTTCCTCCTCCTACTACCTCTACTCAAGAAGAAGTGAATTACATGGGTCATCCTCAATACAACAATTCTTTTCAAAATAATCAAAGGTCATATGTTGCTCCACCGTTTAGACAACAAGGGAGTCTGTATCCGAATCAAAGCAACCCTCCTTATAACCCGAATAGGAGGCATGAGAACTTTTCATATTCTAATCCTAAGGTGGCAATTCAATTGTCACCCGGGATTTATCCGGGGTCTAAGCCGCCTAATAATGAGGGTAAGGGGAGCATTGAAGACACCTTGACATTGATTTTGAAGAAGATGGACAATTTTGAAGTGGAGTTTAGAAAGATGAATAGTGAAACGAACAAAAGGGTTCATGACTTGTACACTTCACAAGGAAATCAAATTAAGAGTTTGGAATATCAACTTGGGCAAATTGCTTCGTCCTTAAGTCCACAAGTTAATAAAGGTAAATTCCCCTCTACAACCGAAATTAATCATCGTGAGCATTGTAATTCAATTATATGTGTGGAGGTTGCAAAGGAGGTTGGAGGGAATGATACTTTGAAATTGTTTCATGACGAGATAGTGGAGGAAGCATTTTGTTGTGAGAGTGTGAAGTTGGTGAAGAGTGATGAGAAAGACTTGGGGGTAGAAGAAAGGATGATGGATAAAGAGAATACAGAGAAAGGGAAAGTTAAAATAGGGGGTGAGGAAAGAAAGGTGGAAGAAGGGAAGGTGGTTGAGAAAGAAAAGGTGGAAGTTTCCAAGGGAGTGAAAAACAAGCTTGATGAGAGGTTCAAGAAATTTCTTGACTTGTTCATGAAGATGTATGCTAATATGCCTTCCAAAGAACCTATTGATCAAATGCCGACGTATACAAGATTTTGAAGGATCTCATGTCGAAGAAGAAGAAAAAGGAGCACGATATTGTCAAACTCACTCAAGAGAGTAGCAAGCTTATCATGAAGCATCTTCCTAAAAAACTCAAAGATTCGGGTAGCTTTGTTTTGGATTGTCATATTGAAGGGAGCAAGAGTATCAATGTTTTATGTGATCTTAGGGCTAGTGTGAATGTTATGCCTTTATCAATAGCTAAAAGACTTTGCTTGAAAGATATGAAGCCATGTCTAGTGATCTTTATATGGCGGACAATTCCAAGGTACAACCTAGAGGAATTTTGGAAGATGTGGTAGTTCAAATTGGTAAGTTCTTATATCCGGTTGATTTTGTTATCTTAGATGTAGAGGAGGACAAGCTTACTCCTCTAATTCTTGGGAAACCTTTCCTTGAGACTTCGGATGCTTTGATAAATATTCAAAAAGGTGAGGTTACCTTGAGGATGAATGATGAGAGAAATACTTTCTCTATCTATGATTCTTCAATGAGTTCCCCAAGATGTGAGGGTGAAAATGCTAGCAAGGGTGATCTTGAGAGTGAGGTGAATGAAGAAATTCTTTTTGAAAAGAGTAAAAAGGTGAATGAGGATAAGGGAGTAAAACAAGTGGTAAAGAAAGTGGTGAAGAGGGATGATTTTGGAGAAGGAAATTGAGTGATGTAAGTCACTCAACCCTTATTGATTTTGATATTTCTTGAGTTTTCTAGCGTCCGGCTAGGGGACGTTAAATCCAAGCGCTAGGTGGGAGGCAACCCACCCTTATATCCTTTTTCGTATCCTTGATTTTGTTGTTATGTTAGTTTTGCTTTTTGATTTTAGGGGTAGAAGCTTGAATGTCATTTTAGCCTATTGATCTTGTGAATTGAGTGCTCTTTGTGGATTTTGTGCTATTATGTGCAAGAATAGATTTGAGGAGCTTATATTTTGCTTATGGTTTAGAGAAATTCTTGATTTAAGAGTTGATATGTTGTGTGAATGGTGAGAGTGTTGGTGTGTGTGATTGAAAAAGTTTTAGAGAAGTGTTGTTAAAAATGTCGACAACATAAATGACAACACTACACAGCGGAAGACTTAAACGCACACTTTTGCAAAGGGATATCAAAATTTTCATAGGCTATACAAAATGTATAGACTATGCTGCCTCACTAGCAGAGAAACTTCACTATAACTTGTTGTGACACAAATACAAGGTTTACACAAGAAACCAAAATTCAAGGCCGCGCAAGACCTACACAAGATCACACAAGGATCTAAACAAGACCTATAAGAATATAACTAAACAAAACCTAACACGTCTACGTTCAGCCGAACGGATTGTTATATCAAACAATGAATGTTGTGAACAATGCCGAGATTAATGTTCCCAACATTCTGATTAACCGTGTATAACCTAGAATCTAGTGAATGACACATGATCTATTCAACTCTGAATTATACTTTTCGGTCATACTTTGAAATGATGAAGTGGTTCTCTATTTATAGACGAAGATAATGAGCTCTCCACTCCATAATGAAGCCAAGTAGTGGACTTCAAAATAACCGCCCATAATGATAACTTCCAAGTTTGTGGATATCTCTCTACTCAAGCAATGGAACCGCCTGACGTTCTAGAACCTTCTGGGACCTTCACGTCTTCAACTTCCATACCTAGACAAATAATATAACATGGAAAAATCATTAGGAAAGTTAGTAGAAAGGGCAAATTCTGATGTTGTCTAAAATGATGGCAACACATTGCATAACATTTTTTCAACATCAATAATCTCCCCCAATTTGGCCTTTCTACTACAACACACTGATGTTGATCATAATCAAATAAATTTGATTAGAGTTGATCAGAGTTATGTAGACGAAATGATAAAATTTTCATCAAACGAAGTGATGAAAATTTTTATTCGAACCAAATAAAATAAAGCAAGTAAAAGGATAGTTTTGTGGACATAAAGCACAACATAAGGTGCTTATGGACCAAAAGGTTAACTATCAACCAAAACAAGTTTTCCGGACATAAAGCACAACATAAGGTGCTTATAGACCAAAAGGATAACTATAAACCAAAACACAATTATAAGCATATTAAAAAACAAATAGAGAAGGTTCATAAAGCATACAAACAATGCTTTAGACCTAGCAAAACAAGAAATAGAATAGCCTAATCTAAGAACTGTTTTTTAGGCTATCAACTATTACAACTTTAAAATAAAAACAGAGTCTAAGCGTAATAATGAAAATTCAAATGAAGTAAAGGAGATGAGAAGGGCTGAAGATAGAGATCAACAGCTGCATCCACAAGGACCGGCACAAACTCCCCAATACTTCGAACTTCATCATCACACAAGCTCAACTTTGAACATCATCTTGATGTTTAACTGCATCATCTAATCTTTCATTTGACTGGACTCAGGATATCATCAGGAATAGGTTGTGTGACCCCAACCTCATCAGCAACCACCTCAGCAACAGTGTCTGCAACAGTGTCTGCAACAGCTTGCCTTAATATGTTGGCATCACCTTGAACAGCACTGTCAGCAACAACTTCATTTCCTGGTTCTTCTGGATCTACATCAACCTCCATATCTTGTAACTGCACTCCCCCAGAATTTGTGTGTGCATCAACATTAGGTGCTACTCCCCCTGTTGGAGTGGAAGGGAGATTCTCCCAAAATGCTTTTCTAATTTTCAAATCCTCCACATTTGCCAGAAAATTATCAATTGTGGTCTGCAAAGAGGAAATTTGATCAAGAATATAAGAGGGAGTTAGTTGGACAGAAAGAATGGATCCTCCAGGTGACATGTTGGCATTAATGTTGCCAACATGTTCGGCAGCATTTGAGGTAGAAGGTCGATTCTGAGCTGAGTTGGCTTGATTTACACCGGGTAAAGGAACATCAATCACCTGTGGTCCACTGAGCAAGGTGTGAGAGATTCTGAAGATTGCTTGAAAACTGCTGATTGTTTCAGTCTCTTGCCTATCAAATTTTTTATTTTCTAGCAACAATGAGATCAAACATGGGTAGGGTAGCAACCCTTTCCCAGAGATAGTACCAGTATAGCTCATCATATTTCGAAATATTGTTTACCCCAAATCGAACTGTTTAATATGAATTTTGTACAAAAGGACAACTTGCTCTTTTGTCAAAATTGTAGTATTAGTTGAAAGCAACCAATTATATACAACCAACTTGTGCAGGATAGAGAACAAACTTGTCTGTTTGGAAGCACTAATCCTATTCACCCAAGTAGATACCAAACCACCAGTCAGCACAGAAATCACAGCATTCATATCTTCAATTACAGGTTCAACACAATTTCCAAATTTCAGAACACCATTAATTACCCTGGGATTCAACATTATTTTCACATTCCTAAACCAAGTGGTGCCATAGAACTTAGAGTTTTCCCTTCCAGTATGTGCATGCAAGTTAGCATAAAACTCATAAATCCACTGAACAAAATATGGTTTAGCACATGTCACAGAGTATAACAGCATCCTATCCTCCAAGTAATTGACCAATCCAAGTTTTTCAAAATCAGAAACTTTTATCAACTTCTCAGTAATCAACAGCCTAGATCTAATCTCCTTAAATCTCTTGCTTTCAACATTATGGTACTCCTCATCCTTATCAGACCTAACATCATCATCTTCATTACCAGAGTTAGAATGTACCTGAATCTCCTCATCTTGATAAGATGAATCTGAGTGTTGTTCAGTATGTTGCTCATCATCTTCTGAGCTTTTAGACCTTGATGTTGCCATCGGAGAGGCAACATCTTCAGTAACATTTACGGGAACATCGTGCAAAACAACCTTTTCTTTCTCTGTCTCCTTTCTTGATGATCTTTTCATTGCTATGTACTGATTCAAAGGAATGTTCATACTTGAATCAGTCTCCTCTGAGCTTTCTTTGTTTCCAGTTGGAGCAGGGGAAGCTCTTTTTTCTTCATTCTCGCCAAAGTCCTTGATGGGGTTAGAAGCAATCCCATCTTCAAGTACCTTTCTCCTCTTCTCAGAATAGTTCACTCTTTTCCCCATTGTTCTGTAGGAAACCCTACGTTTACCACCACGATAGGTAGTGTTCCCACGCCCACGATTGCGAACATTTTGGAGCCGTTCTCCCAGTTGCAAAGATTCGTTGGAGCCTTTAGAGTCGCCGGACCAAATGTTCGAGTCAGTTTCTTCCTCTGTAGCTCTTTCATCGACATAATCTTCAGGGTGCGCCATTCTTTTCACCGGGTCTAAGTCAATCACACTTTCCCCCACAACGATTACAGGGGTAGTCGTTTGAAGGCAGAGCTGATTGTAAGCAGCAACCATCTCGTCCATTGTCGCGTCCGCTGGAAGTTTGATTTCAATCAGATAAGTTTCAAGCTCTTTTGGTGTGGGTTTGGAAGATTCAGCAATAATAGGTGTAATGGAAGAAGAAGGAGCTATTTCGGCTTGGATTGAGAGTGGATTTGTGAAGGTAAGTGGTTGAGGAGCAGTAGGTATGGGAACCCCCGTCGAGCCAATGGTAATCAACGATGATGTTGGTGTCGATGCCTGAGCATTTTCGGCCGTATTCTGGGTTTTAGGTGAGGTAGCCATGGAAGCAAGGATTTACAGAGGGTTTTCTTGGATTGTTGGTTTCGAGTGTGATGATTGTGAAGATGCAGAGCTTTAATTCGCAGCCATCTAATCAAATTCAGAGAGGAAAAAAAATATTAAAATAATCGAAATATAATAAATTTTAAACTAAAATATAATGAGGTAGAAGAAGTGATACTACACAAGAGAACAAATAATACATTTTCTTAAATAATGCAAACACTTTGATTAACTAAGACAATATTTGATATAAGGCACAAATGATATGCAAAATGAGATCTAATTTATAGAGATGTGAATTGGAAGTTATTTTCGAATTTATCAGCTTGAAGAGCACTACCCATAATTATGATGTGGTGGTGTAAAACACCACCCATCATTTCGAAAAATAAGGAAGTGGGAAGATTAGAAAATAAAAATAAATAACTAACCATTACTACACATAATTAATTAAATAAATTCAAAGAATTAATTCACATAATTAAGACTTAATAAAATTAAAAATTCAGAAAATAAATAACTATCAAAGACTTAGTCAAAATTTTCGTGCCCTAACAAATGTTGTCAAATATGTCGGCACACACACATCTCAACACGGATTTTACATGAATTTGCATCATTAGTGTTGCCCCAAATTTTTTTACAAAACACTATTTTAGTTCATATTGATTCATCTTTTCAAAAGAGAGCCTCGTAGTAGTCAACTCCGTGTCCCATAGTTACTCAATGGATTATGAACAAATTGATGCAATTTTCATCACCTTTTAAAAGAGAGCATCGTAGTCGCGAGCTACGTGTCCAATATTTACTCAGTGATTTAGCATCTTTTAGTGAATATTTTTACAGGCATTTAAGAGATGTGTGTCCAGGACTTTCAAATTGTTCCAACATGTATGCTCGAATATAATAACACATCTAATCAAGTTATAAAGTAACTGAAATATAAAAATACTTAGTCAAAATTATGAGAACTAAAAAATATTGTCACAAATGCTGTCACCATTTGCTACAACACTCGTCATGAATTTAATTAATAGTGCATAGACCAAGAGATTTCTTAAGAGATGAAAATCTTTGGTCATCAAGGGCTTTTGTAAAAATGTCCGCAAGTTGTTTTTCAGTAGAAATATATTCTAACTTCACAATTTTTTTCTCTTCAAGATCTCGAATAAAATGATGCCTTATACTAATGTGCTTAGTTAATGAATGTTGCACAGGATTTTTTGAGATATTAATTGCACTAGTGCAATCACACATAACAGTGAGCATTTCACAATTTAAACCATAATCATCAAACATTTTTCTTAACCAAAGTAATTGAGTACAACAACTCCCTGTTGCAATATATTCTGACTCGGCCGTGGATAGAGAAACACAATTTTGCTTCTTGCTATGCCAAGAGATTAAGTTGTTTCCCATGAAGAAACAACCTCCACTCGTGCTCTTTCTATCATCACTATCACCTGCCCAATCAGCATCACTATAACCTAGCAATGAATTATTAGTATCTTTGCTATACCAAATACCAAGATCACATGTGCCGGCAACATATTTGATAATCCTTTTGACGGTATTTAAAATGTGACTCTTTTGGATCAGCTTGGTATCTTGCACATAAAAATACACTAAACATAATGTCCGGTCTACTAGCAGTTAGGTATAGAAGACTTCCTATCATCGATCTATATAATGTTGGGTCAATATTTTTGCCAACATTATCTTTAGACAATTTTTTAGATGATCCAATAGGAGTTTTCATGTGTTTAGCACTTTCTAAACCAAATCTTTTAACCAAATTCTTTGCATATTTACTTTATGAAAAGAAAATTCCATCTTTAAGTTGTTTGATTTGAAGACCTAGAAAGTAATTCAAATCACCCACCATGGACATTTCAAATGTTGATGTCATTTCATTCACAAAGTCTTTCAACATATAATCACATTAGAACCAAAAACAATGTCATCAACATATATTTGTGCAATCAAAATTTTAGAATTAACATGCTTGATGATAAAGTTCTATCAGCTTCTCCTCTTACAAAACCAATTTGAATGAGAAAATCAGTTAACCTACCATACCAAGATCTAGGAGCTTGTTTAAGACCATATAAAGCCTTTTGTAATTTAAAAACATGGTTAGGAAAATCTGAATTTTAAAATCCTTTAGGTTGCTCAACATATGCTTCTTCATTTAAAATGTCATTTAAGAAAGCAGCTTTTACATCCATTTGATGCAATTTAATATTAATGAAACATGCAATTGCAAGTAATAGTCTTATAGACTCAATTCTAGCTACGGGTGCAAATGTTTTATAAAAGTCAATTACCTTAACTTGAGTATAACCTTGAGCAACTAATCTAGCCTTATTCCTAACAATATTGCCAGATTCATCAGTTTTATTCTTGTATATCCATTTAGTTCCAATCACATTAACATTTTCGGGTCTAGGAACTAAAGTCCATACTTCATTACGCTCAAATTGATTTAATTCCTTATGCATGGCATTTATCCAATTCTCATCTTTTAATGCTTCATCAACATTTTTAGGCTCAACTAAAGAATGTAACATTCATGGTTCACAAGATTGCATTTAGAAGACATGCATATGGATCTTACCACATTACTTACGCTCATCTACCCTCTTGTTTGAACTCCAGAGTATTGTTCTCCAATGATTTGATTTGATGAATGATTTTTCAGTATGCGTGAAGACGGAGTTTTATAAAAAATATTTGGATATTCTATAGGTTCTGACTTTTTAGTTGATGTTGTCTTGAATGCTGGCGCATTTTGAGCAACATTTCTATTTTGGTCAGAATCTACAGGCTTTGAAATTTCAACCAAATCAGTAATATCCTCTTCAAAATTTGTTTCTGCAAGACTAGAATCATCATCAAACACAACATTAACTGATTCTTGCACAGTGTCAGTTTTCAAATTGTAGATTCTATAGGCTTTACTATTTCTAGAATAGCCTAAGAAGAACCCTTTATCACTTTTTGAATCAAACTTATGCAATTGATCCCTATCATTCAAAATGTAGCAAACACAACCAAAAATATGAAAATACTTCACATTTAGTTTCTTATTGTTAAGGATCTCATATGGGGTTATTTTGGAATTAGTTCTAAGATAGACTCTATTAGTAATATGACAAGAAGTATTTAAAGCTTCAGCCCAAAACTTTTTAGATAAATGTTTTGATAAAAGCAAAACCCTAGCCATTTCTTGCAAAGTCCTATTCTTTCTTTCCACAATTCCATTTTGTTGTAGGGTTTTTGGTGAAGAAAACTCTTGCATGATACCCTTATTTTCACAAAGTTCAGTAAACAAAGCATTTTGAAATTCCCTACCACGATCAGACCTAATTCTCTTTACTTTAGTATTGAAAACAGTCTTGAACCTTTTATAAAGAATTTTAAAAGCATTAAAAGTTTCTGATTTATCTTTTAAAAATTCTACCCAAGTGTATCTAGAGTAATCGTCAACAATAACAAAAGAATACTTTGTCTCACCAATACTCTCAGTTTCCATAGGACCCATCAAGTCCATATGTAAAAGTTCAAAACAATGTGTTGTCGAACAGTGTGCCAACATTTTATGTGACACTTTGATTTGCTTACCCTTTTGACATGCATCACAAAGCTTGGTTTTGTCTAACTTTAATGAAGGGCGACATTTAACAGCATCAAGTCTAATCAAATCATGAATGCATCTATAATTAGCATGACCAAGTGTTGGTCCCGAAACGAGTTAAATCAGTGTATGGGGGGGGAATACACTGATGTCAGATATTTCTGAAAGACTCAGAAAAATGCTCTAACGCACTCAGTCAGGATTCCCTGAAGTACTCAGTACGCTGAAGGTCCACAGGGGCAGCAGGGACGGTTCAGTAACGAGTCAGATAAACTGAGTGTGAGTAATGTGCTCGGAGGCTCAGTAGAGATAACAAACCTACTGACTGCTCGAAAGCGAGTCAGTTGGACCACTATCTCAGTGAGCCAGAATACGTGCGGAAAGTGAGCCCTTAGATTCTACTCGTTTTAGTTTCTGAAAACATTTTCTCTGAGTTGCTTAGTAAATTGGTGGTTAAGGCTGAGTGCACAGTATTCAGATTCAGGATGATTGATTCAGTCCTGAAGTTAAAACCAATGCAGTATGTTCAGTTTAATATTATGACAGTTATGATCCTGAACAGAACAGTAAATCAGCATACAGGGGACTTTTTAACGTGGTTCAGAGATAACCAACTCCTACGTCCACGACCTGATTTAACAGGAAGCTATCCTCAAAACCCTGAGGATAGGTACTTGGGTTTTACGTGCCAAGGGACACGAGTAGCCAACTTCCTCTCATAGGAACCGACCCCTGGGCGTTTTACAAGTCCCAGTCCTTCTAACCAACCGATCTCACACCTTGAGTGGTTTGGTATTCTGGTTTCCAACTAAGATAGCTCTAGCAATACAAAACAATGCTAAATAATAGAGCTATCGATCAAAGCAAATACAGAGTGAATCCTACTACAACACTAGGGAAATTTAATTGTAGAGTGTTGTTTATGATATGCTTTGTGTTCTTGGATTCTTGAGAGTTTTCTCTTGGAAATTTCCTGTTAACCTTGAGTGGGTGCAAGGTTCTCCATATTTATAGGCAAGATTCAAAATAGATCCGTTGGAGGAGATCAAATCAAATCTTTCCTATTTTAGGTAGATTGCAGGCTAGAAATACTGTTCGACCTACCCGCCATGCTTATTCTGGCAAGTTGTCACATCACCTGCAACCTTTTTGAGACGCATTAAATGCCGCATTAAATGCTGCGCAGACTCCGTGCATGCGTGTCGAAAGATCATTGGCTCTCCGCTATAACGGCTAGTTGACCTTCAGACATTTATCCTTCCTCGTACATTCAATGCTCTGAGTCTCTTGTTAATAACTCAGTCTGAACGTGTGTCTTAATGGAGTCTTACTGACATTCTTTTTGTCTCTTGACCCATAGCATAAATAACCTTTTGCTTTGGACTTACATGATTCAGGTGATCTGAACCACAGCCTGAGTCAGGTCCTATGTGCATTCAGCACAGCCTGATAGGTTATTCAGCTCAGTATGTGTTACCTTTTTGCTTTGGACTTACAGGATTCAGGTGAACTGAACCAAGGCCTAAGTCAGGTCCTATGTGCATTCAGTACAGCCTGATAGGTGACACTTACTCTTCACTGACTGACTTCTGTCCTGAGTATGCTTAGTGTACTCAGTAGAAACATCAGCCAATGGTACTTCAGGATTGACTTCAGGATGAATCAGCAGGCTTTGATCTTCAGCTTCAGAACAAACAATCTTCAGCGAGACTGACTGACTCCTTCAGGATGGTTTACGCTTCAGACTTCAGTAAATTGGGTCGACTCCAATATTCTTCAGTCTTCAGCAAGGTCCTCCTGTACTGAATCTCTAACCTAACTATCCTGAACTATTTTATCCTGAACAACTATACTTAGGCAAATTCATCAGGGGTTTTGGGATCTTATCAAAATACTCAGATTGTCCCAACACCAAGTTTTTGATGCCAAAGAGTATTTTCATCTAATTTCACACTATTGCACGTTTCATTCGATTCAATCAAATAACAATTGTCTACAGACCTATTACCAATCATAAGACACTCATCATCATTATTGAGCACATAGCATGAATTTTTATCAAATTTTACAGGCAAATCATCATCACATAATTGGCTTATACTAATCAAATTAGCACGTAAACCATCAACATGCAACACATTGGTTAACTTTGGAAAACCATGAACATTCAAGGTACCTTTACCAATTATTTTTCCTTTTGAACCACCTTCATAGGTAACATTTCCACCATCATGCATTTTATAATTTGTAAGAAATTTAATATCACCAGTCATATGTCTAGAACATCCACTATCAAAATACCATAAACCAGGAATGCATGCTTTTAAGGAGGTATAAACAACATTACATTTCATATCAGACTCACTTACCTTTTCATGATCATGTTGTTCAATATGTTGTGTTTTACCAGGCAACATATTACAAGACATTTTAGATTCCTTGTATTTAAAATAGTAAGGACGAATATGACCCTTCTCATGACAAAAATGACATACAAAATCTCTAGAATGAGAAGTAACAGATTTACTATCTCTTGCCTTAACAAATTTTATGGGCATATCATTTCGCACGATTTTTGTAGAGTTAGAATCATACCCAATACCTTATTTACCTACATTCGAAGTTATCAATGCATCTTGTAATTTTTCTGCACCTTTGGTAAATTTTTTGAAGCTTAAGGTTGTGCTTTCTAGTTGTTTTTTCAAGTTGCATATTTCTAGATCCTTTTTAGTAAGCAAAACTTCCAATTTTGCTACTGAATGCTTTAAGTCATCATTCTCTTTGATGATTTGTTGAATATCAACCTGTTCTTCATCTGAAATATTCAACTCTGAAAAAGAACTTATTAGACAACTTTCATCTGGACTGATTTTGTTTGATGTAGTGACAAATGTTGGCACATTTGTTTTAATATCAGACTCAAAATCAACCAGTAAATCATCATTTGTATCATCAAAAAGAATTCTAGCAGAGAAAGCAAATTCATCATTTTTCTCAAAGTCAGGTTCATTATCAGAATAATTACTCAAGATAGTATTAAAATTCAATTTCTTTCTAATCAAGGTGTTAGCACATTCATTAGCATAATGACCATATCCCGTACATTCATCACACCTAACATTCTTTCTATACTCGGGATCGAATTTAGGTTTATTACTCCTATTAAACAGTTTTATTTTATCAAAACTTTCTTTCTTTTCAAACATTTTAGGAGTAGAAGTACCTTGATCCATATTCTGAACATTTGCTTTTAACCTATTAGCTCTATTTTTCAAAAATGAATTGAATTGCTTGGTTAATAAGTAAATGTTGTCGGAAGTGTTGGAACATATTTCAGAACATTCATCATCCGAATCAACTTCAGTAACAAAAGAAATGTTTTTTGAACAAGAAACATCATTTTTCAAAGCAACAACCTTTTTATAAGAATTAACTTAATCTCTTTGCTCAAAATTTATCTCATAAGTTTTTAAAATACTAATCAATTCATTAAGACTTATAAGATCAGTGTTTTTGGCTTCTTCAATAGCACAAATTTTTGCATCAAAACGTTTTGGTACGGTTCTTAAAACCTTATGGACTAATCTTGCATTAGAGATAGGTTCACCCAATGAATGTGATTCATTAGAAATCCCAGTGATCCTTTCACTATACGAAGATATATCCTCATCATCTTTCATTTTAAGTTTTTCAAATTTTGTACCTAACATTCTAAGCTTAGTTCTACGAACTCTCTCAGAACCTTCGCAATGTTCTTGCAAACGGTCCCAAGCATCTTATGCTGACACATAATTCGAAATGATCTTAAACATAGATACATCAGTTGATGTAAATATTGCATTAAGGGCTTTCGAATTGTAGTTAGCAACCGTTACCTCATCATTTGTCCAATCGATCTCTCGTTTGACACGAGCTTCATTATCATCATCGGCTGGAAGTAGAGGCTGAGTCCAACCATATAGAACACTCCTCCATGCTCTTTCATCAAGAGACTTGATATACATCCTCATCTTTGGTTTCCAATATGAATAATTGGAGTCATCTAAGATAGGAGGTTTTAGTGCGGGAGTTAATGGATATTCCATTGCAAAAATACACAAACAAAGGATCTTAAACTAAATGTGTCTAGTTTGTGGCTCTGATGCCACTTGAGAGTGTTGGTGCGTGTTATTGAAAAAGTTTTAGAGAAGTGTTGTTAAAAATGTCGACAACATAAATGACAACACTAGACAACGGAAGACTTAAACGCACACTTTTGCAAAGGGATATCAAAATTTTCATAGGCTATACAAAATGTATAGACTATGCTGCCTTACTAGCAGAGAAACTTCACTATAACTTGTAGTGACACAAATACAAGGTTTACACAAGAAACTAAAATTCAAGGTCGCGCAAGACCTACACAAGATCACACAAGGACCTAAACAAGACCTATAAGAATAGACCTAAACAAAACCTAACACGTCTACGTTCAACCGAACGGATTGTTAGATCAAACAATGAATATTGTGAACAATGCCGAGACTAATGTTCCCAACATTCTGATAAACCGTGTATAACCTAGAATCTAGTGAATGACACATGATCCGTTCAACTCTGAATTATACTTTTCGGTCATACTTTGAAATGGTGAAGTGGTGCTCTATTTATAGACAAAGATAATGAGCTCTCCACTCCATATTGAAGCCAAGTAGTGGGCTTCAAAATAACCGCCCATAATGATAACTTCCAAGTTAGTGGATATCTCTCTACTCAAGCAATGGAACCGCCTGACGTTCTAGAACCTTCTGGAACCTTCACGTTTTCAACTTTCATACCTAGACAAATAATATAACATGGAAAAATCATTAGGAAAGTTAGTTGAAAGGACGAATTCTGATGTTGTCTAAAATGATGGCAACACATTGCATAACATTTTTTCAACATCAACAAATGGTTTATTGAGCTTGAGCTTCTTGATTAATCACTCTTTCCAAACTTTATTAGGATTCTTGATCCGAAAAAGTTTGGGGGGGTGTTATTCGTGATTAATTTTTCGATTAATTGCTCATTTTCATGATTAATTTGATGATGTTCAATGACCATTTATCTTTTATGAGGAGTGTTAAGTTGTGTTGTGTAGGAAAATGGAGGAAAATGGCTTGAAAAATGTGTAAAGGGAAGAAAATTCTAAGTGGTGCAAAAATGGCTTAGACTCGTGCACCCACAGGCCAAGACTCGTGTGTCCATAGGGACACACTCGTGCAGCAGTCCTCTGGTTCAGGCGACGAGCCACCACACAAACACAAGGAGGAGCTCGCATGAGTCCGGTTTGTGTGGCAGCAGAAGGCGACTCGTGCGATGCCTAGCATTTTTGGATTTGACCAGTTTTTGGTCCAACTTTGATCACACTTCCCTAGGTTTGTCCACTCACTCTTTATACTCATTTCCCACTTATTCCACACAAAAACACACACTTCTCACTTCACTCTTGCACTCCATTCTCTCTCAAAACCAAAAAGAAGAAGGTTGGAGAAAATTTGCATATCTCAATCTCTACATTTCTTTTCACAAATTCCTTCATAGGTATGTTCTTCTAACTCTCCTCTATCTATTTCTTGCAATTTAATTGAATTCCATGGTAGCATTGTCTAGAATTAGAAATTCAAATTCTAGGGTTCTTGAGCTTAAATTGGGGATTTTTTTTATTCTAGCTTATTTTTTAGCAATTGATGATGGAATAATGCTTTATTATTGATTGGTAATCCCGTTTTCCTTTATGTGCAAAAGATCTTGGCAAACACAGTTTTTGCTAGGAATGATTCTGAGGAAATGCAGCATGAGGAGCTTTATATTCTTTACTCTATGATTACGGGATTGAAGGCCAATTTTGGAGCTTACTTTTGCAGGAATTTGTCCTACCTATATTCTAAGGGAGACTGTGCTTTTGGTGGGATGATTGCTCACTTAGCAAGATGCTTAGGGTGGGAACCGAGAGAGGAAGGAAAGAAATTTTCTTACCTTGATTTGAGGTACTTGATGGATAATAACATGATTGTGAGGAAGAAGAAGAAGCTTTGTCTAGTTCATCGGCCATCCATGGAGTTTCCGTTTCCTCTTATGGATTACGAAACTATTTCTATAAAAAACGAGGACAACTGGAGCATGATCAGTTCGTTACACTTCGACATTGCTTGGGAATTCAATCAAGGTAGGTTTTGGAAGTCACAACGCTTGGTGTCAAGAGATGACCTCTTTAAGAAACAATGTGTCGGCCCTTGAGGTGGATTACTCCACTCTTCGCTCCGATGTTAATGCTTTGACTGCCAACTATACCAATCTTAATGCCAATGTTGCTGAGATTAATCAAAATGTGAGTTCAATGCAAGAAAACATGAACACTCTGGGAACCAACATTGAGGAGATTTTGGAAGCACAAAGGGCTATGATGCAGTGGCACATCGGCGAGCAACACTTCACTCATCCTCGTTATCCACCTTCGTGAAGTGATGATTTCTATCTAACTTCATAACGATGGGTAACACTCTCTTATCCTATCTTGCTTCTATCCCGAATTCGTAGTTTAATTTGGTTTGTAATGATATTGCTTGATGTTGTGGCACTATTTAGGTAGTTTAATTCTCTTGGTATGTGCTTGTGATGGATTATTGATGACTTTGATCTTATGGTTGATGATGCTTATGAGTTTGTGCTTTATTCTTGTGCATTGCTTGATATTGTCTCCACTTCTTTGCCAAACTTTTTAGACCTATGGTCCAAAAAAGTTTGGGGGTGTGATAGTTTTGTCAATTCTCTTCGCAATGCTATTCTCATATTGATTTTTAGTGTTCCTATGATGTTTTAGACCATATGCTTTTGATGAGGCCTTGCTTTGCTTTTTATTTTTGGCCATATTGTTGTTTGCTTTTAGTAGTGAATGCATGAGATATGCTTATTGTTGTGCGGATGAATTGATAATCTTGATTAGTGTAGTGGATTTATTGCTTGATTCTTGTCTTATCTTTGATACTTTTGATTTCATGATTCTTGAGATTTCATTGACATGAGCCTTTTGAAATGATATGATTCTTGATCACCCATTACCCATAAGTTTTGAGCCATTGATGCCCGTTTCAATTTTGAACGGATGACATTTTTTTATGTGAGTTCCACACATGTGCATTATACTCTAGAACTTGGCTTTAGTCTTATTTGAGGCTACATTAGATAATGATTTCACATGATATGATATGAGGCATTTTCTTTGATCTATATTGAGCCACTTTTCCATATAAGCCTACCATTGATATTGATATCCTTTGCTACCCATTTTGTGCTTATAATCCTTTCATTTGGCTAGCCACACTTTAAGCCATTTTCCTTCCTTCTTGGAACTCTCTTGTCCTTATGATTAGTAGAGTGAAAAGAAGGAAGGAAGATTGGTGATATGATGAAGAAATTGGTGGCCAAGGTGGAAAGAAAGTCCATGCATTGATTGTTATGAAAAGAAGGTTCAAAGGCAAGTGCTTGTAAGAAATTGAAAAAAGGTTGACTTTTTAAAAAATTATGGTCAAGTTTGACTCTAGTTTTGTGAGTATGTTCACAATTTTGCAAAAAGGGGAGATTGATTCTTTGAAGTGTGATTTTGAAAGAGCATGAAGAGATTGCTATTAGCATGAAGAAGTGAATGATCTCTACGTTGATTCCTTCGTTGCTTTACTAATCATACTTTGTCACTTTTATCCATATGTTCCTTCCCTATCAAAGAGCCAACACTACAACCTTTTAAAGTCCTCATTGATGTGTGATTGAATTGTCATTTTAAGTGGTGGAGAATGTAGACTTGAGCCAAGCTTATGGTAGTATGTGTATGTGGTGTGATGTATGAGTGAGCCTAAACACTTGAGGGTTAAGCTAAACACCTATCTTGTGAGGATCATGACTCATTAATTTTATATTGTGCTAATTGATTTGATTTTGATAGTTGATTTGATGATATTGTATCTTAGATTTATTAGATATTGAGTGATGATTCTATGTCATTGATCTTGTGCTTGATGCTTCATACATACAATTATTTCCCTATCTTATCGCTTCGTTGCTCGAGGTCAAGCAACAATCTAGTTTGGGGGTGTGATTAGGGTCATAATTGCATGTTTTTGCATCCATTTCTACATGGTTTTAATGTTCTTATGTTCATATTTGATCCTAAAATGTGATACTTTGTGTATTTAACCCTTTTTGGCATGAAAGTTGTGTTTTGTAGTGAAAATGAGCAAAATTGGCAAGAGACGAGCAAGTTCGTAAAAGTTTAGAAATTGTGAGTTGATCCAATGAAATAAAATGATATACCATGTCGAAGAGTTCGAAGAGAGGGTCGCAACGGAAAAAGAATCTAGTCAATCGGAGCTCTAGAACTCAAGATATGCAGAAAACGAGAAAGTCGAGGATTGATCAGATGAGTCGAAGCCGAGCTCGAGCGCAGCCAAGCCTGGCTTGTGCGACCACGAGCCAGGACTAGTGCGACAAGTCCCTGGTTTGGGCAAGGTTGCATCACATGAATGACCACACGAGCCAGACTCTTGCGGCCACTATAGGGCACTCGTGTGGAGGCTCGGATGGACCCAATTTCAAGGGCGGTTTCATCTTTTCGCGCGTTTAATGAAGTACATTTTGGACTAAGCATTGTGGGCACTATAAATACTCCAAGGATCAGATTCTCAAGACATCCAAGTCACATTTAGTTCATAATCATAGTTAGAATCTTAGATTAGAGAGAGAGAGAGGTAGTTACTAGTGGGTTTCTTAAGAATTCTTCTCACGATTTCTTAGATATCTTTTGATCTACCGCTTGGATCAACGATCCGTTTATTCCTGCATTCTCATCTCGACTAGAGCTACGTTTCTACCGTTTGAATTTCAATTTCCATTACCGGATTGCTAGATAGCTTGTAAAGGTAAATTTGTATCTTTTCAATTTCTATTGTGATATGTAATTCTCTTTACATTTCTTGCATAATGATGATTGTTTCTAGCTTAATTGTTCTTATGTTTACCAAATTAGCCATGGGCTAATTCCTCTATGTGTTGGTGTATGACTCCTATGGAGTAATGTGGTGAATATGTTGATCTTTTGAATGCTATGAGTTGTTGTATGATCAATTCTTTACATTGATGGATTGTATGAATGCTTTGCATGTGTAGTTGATCATAAGGGCCATTAGGAATTTAGTCTCATACGAAAGTAGAACTATTTTCCTAAATCTTCTTGTATTTAGGCCAATGCATGCTAAGTGTTTGATAAAATTTCTAAGATAGTGAGAATTATCCTTAGTGAATTGGAAAAACAATTAGAGGCTTTAATGTGTATTTAGGGAGACCTTTGTGCATGTTAGAGTGGATATCCGATTGATTGTACAATACCTCATTGCATGATAAAGTGATAACTCACCATGTGAAATATAGGATAGTACACTAGCACATATCTCTCACATTTCCTCACTTTGCAACCCAAGGTGATAGATAGTTTACTTCTTTGACGCATTAGTAGACATTAGATACCTTTTCCCTTTATTGCTTTGTTAGCTATCCAATTGAAACAACAATTTTCCTTACAAATCCCCACCTCCCTGTGTTCGATAAATATTAAACTTGGTCAATCTTACTACGACAATATAACGATCACGTACACTTGCGTGTGGACATCTTTTGAGCAAACACTTCTACAACTAGAACTCCTCAGCAGAACGGAGTAGCTGAAAGAAGGATTCAGACCCTAAAGATGCTGCCAGAACCATGCTGGCCGAGTCAGGACTGCCCAAGAAGTACTGGGCTGAGGCGATCAACTCTGCGTGTTAAACTCAGAACCGATCTATGCTGAACAAAAACATGCTCAGACACCTTATGAAACGTAGAACAGGAGGAAGTCTCGTATATCTTATTTCCATATCTTTGGGTGTAAGTGTTTCATCCTGAACAACGGAAAAGACCAGTTGAAGGCCTTTGATAGCAAGTCTGACGAGGGGATATTCTTAGGATATTCCTCAGTTAGCAAAGCCTTCAGGGTCTACAACTGTCGAACTCTTATTGTGGAGGAAACACCTCATGTTGTGTTTGATGAGCCTACATCTACGCGTAGAAATCAGGTTCCTAGTCCTGACGTTGAGGGGGTCGCCAAGAGGGTGACACGATTGAGTCTGAAGAATAGTCCCGAGTTCGAGGTCAAGCTTATGCATGCTCCCATGGGATGGGATGATGATGACAATCAGGATGGACCTCAGGTCAACCCTCAACAAGCTGCTGCCTTAGAGAATGTTGAGTCTCAGGTGGAGGTACAAACTCAACCTGAGGTAACGACTGTGGGTGATGATGCTTCTGCACCTGAGACAGCTACTAAGTCTAACTCTGTAGGGGGAATCAATGTCCCTGACATTGGGCAAACCTCAGGAAATGACTCAGTCTCCCTTGCCTTGTTCGTTCTGCTTCGTTACCTATGCTAGATACTAACATTCCAGGATCTTGCAAGGGAACTTCAGGAAATGCTCCAAGTACTCCCATTAGCCGGAGACCATGGCTTTCAGATCACTCTTTGGCAGATATCATTGGAGACATCAATGAGGGAGTCAGGACAAGATTGTTCCATGGCGAGAGTGATATGTTCTGTTACTTTCTGTCTGATTAGGAGCCTAAGAACATAGTAGAAGCTCTTACTGACTCCAATTTGATCGTGGCCAAGCAGGATGAGCTCAATCTGTTTGAGCGGAAATAGGTTCGGGAGTTAGTGGAGAGACCTAGGCGTCAACATGTGATTGGCACTAAGTGGATTTTTAAGAACAAGAGGGATGAGAAGAATGATGTTGTCAGGAACAAGGCCAGACTAGTGGCAAAGGGTTACTCTCAGGCCGAAAGTATCAACTATGATAAGACCTTCGTTCCGGTTGCAAGGTTAGAAGATTTCAGGTTGTTCCTGGCATATGCAACATTTAAGAAGTTCAAAGTGTATCAGATGGACGTGAAGAGTGCTTTTCTGAATGACGTACTGAATGAGGAGGTGTATGTGGAACAGCCTCCAGGATTCGAAGTTGGTGATAAAGTTTATCGCTTGAAGAAAGCACTCTACGGATAGAAACAAGCTCCCAGAGCTTTGTATGATACTCTTTCCCAATTCCTTATAGACCACGGGTTCGTGAAAGAAACAGTGGATAGAACCCTATTCAGGATCACTGAAGGTGAGGACATTCTCCTCGTCCAAATATATGTCGATAACATTATTTTTTAATTTCCTAACTTGAGGCTTTGTGAGAAATTCTCAAAGTTGATGACTGGTAAGTTCGAGATGTCCATGATGGGAGAGATGAACTTTTTCCTAGGTCTACAAGTCAGGCAATTGGACTTCGGAATCTTTATCAATCAGTCTAAGTACACGAGCAATTTGATTAAAAAATTTGCCGTTCAGTCCAACAAAGTCTCACGTATTCCCATGAACACAAATGAGAAGATGGATCCAGACAAAGAAGGGATCTCAGTAGACCAGACTGAGTATAGGGCATTGTTAAGATCTCTATTATATCTGACCGCAAGTCCTCCTGATATCACTTATGCAGTTGGAGTGTGTGCGAGATACCATTCTGATCCCAAGAAGAATCATTTAGAGAGTGCCAAAAAGATACTGAAATACCTTAAAGGTACTGTCAATTTAGGACTTTGGTACCCTCTGATGACAACCTAGAACTGATAGGGTATTCTGATGCTGATTAGGAGGCTGTCGCATTGATAGGAAATCAACGACCGACACATGTCAGTTTCTAGGGAGCAAAGTTATCTCTTCGTTTTCCAAGAAACAAACAAGTGTTGCAATGTCTACAACTGAGGCTGAGTATATGGCGGCAGGCAGTTGTTACTCCCAGGTTCTCTGGTTGAAGTAACAACTGAGAGACTACCAAGTAACGGCCACTGAAGTCCCAATTTATTGTGACAATAACAGTATTATAGCCATATCCCAAAATCCAGTCTTACACACAAGGTGTAAGCCTGTAGTCATTAGGCATCACTTTATAAGAGATCATGTTGAGAACAAGGAAATTAGGATGGAGAGAATCCCCGCTGACAAACAGAGAGCTGACATCCTGACTAAGGCTCTGCCTGAAACTAGGTTTGTTGAGTTGTCAGTAGAGTTAGGACTTCTTGACCCAGGAGTAGATGATTCAGTGTGAATCTCAGTTTAAGATTTAACCAAGTGGTGTCATGAAGGATGATTAACTCAGGATCAGAGGAATGACTTTTAGGGGGAACTGACATTAGGAGAAGGATCTTAGGATCAGGATGTTAAGGATTTAGGACTCAGACCACAGGGCCTGTCACCCTGATCAATCACAAGTGGTATCAGTAAAATTTCTATATTTGACTAACTGGTATGTTTGTCCTGAATTTGCTTGCATCATCTCTGTATGTGTCAGTTGTCTTGTGAATCAAAGGTTTTTGACCTTTAAATCCCAGTCATTCATTTAATATTCAGTTATTATTTAATGTGATTATTTGAATTAAATACGGACATACTCTGACTCGCATTTAATGCGTGCGTGCGGGAACGGGTTTCAATAAATTTTTTGAATAATTACTCTAAAAAACTGAAAGGACTCAATCGATTTTCATGCATTTTAGCCCTTAATCTCGTCCGTTAGATTTAAAGAGTCGTTCATTCTCCGTTGAAACTAAAATTTTGGTATAAATAGAAGAGATCATTGTTTGTGCATGTTTTTCCCACTCAAATCTTTTCTCCATTTATCTCTCTATCTCTCTGCATCTAACCCTACTCTCCAGCACTCTGCAATGGCATCATCTTCCCCAAAGGAGTTCTTCTCTCTTAAGTTTCTCAAGGAGTCCATCACCTACGAGCCCATTGCGGATCTTTCAGTTGACCATCCGGACATCCAATCCTTCTGCTAGTTTGTCCTCAATGCCAACATCTATGATTGGGTCATGATGAAGCCAACAAAGCTTTGTCCAGTGCTGGTGGCTGCCTTCTATCTCAGACTGGCACAGAACGCTGAGAACGGTGATGAGTGGGAATCAATCGTTCCCTTCAGCAAAATAAAAGTTGTTAGTGGGAAGAATGTAGTGGAAAGGAAATGGGTGAGGGTCAACCTCAGGAAGATGATTCGAAATATCTACAATCTTCCCCACTTCATCAAGGCCAAGAAGCTACCACTCCCCTCTGAGATTGGCCTTGGACTTGAGGAAAAATTCTTGGACAAGGTTTTGATCACCCCAGCTCCGTACAAGTCGAAGATGAACAAGAACTTACTAAAGCCTGCATACAAGCTGCTCTTCGATATCGTTGTTAAGAGCATTATGGGTACTGTTTGTGGTATGGAGCAGATCTCCAAGACCAAGATCGGTATTATGATGGCCGTGAGGAAGTATCAGGATGTGGAGTGGGAGGAATATTTCATCCAGCAGATTGTTGAGGAGAGGAATAAGATCTCCGTCAGCAAGGATGGACAGCCTATCTTCAAGAAGCCTCTTCACTTTGGGACATGGCTGTCCCTGATGCTTCAAATGCTTGACTTTAGGGATTTGGATATGGAGCAATTCATTGAGCCTGCATCCAGAATCACTCTTTTCAGGACAAAGGCAGATGTGGAGAAGCACCTGGATCCTCTGGTCCACAAGAAGAAAAAGCCGTCTACTGCTCCCACTGAACCCTCCAAGAAGAAGAAGGCCCCCAAATCTCAGGATCAGAAACCAGCTCCAAAACAAACTATGCTGGTGGATGAGCTCATTGATGAGGAGATTGAGGAATTCGTGGAGGAGGTTGCTGAAGAAGAAGTGGGGGAGGTGGAATCTGCTGAGCAACCAGATCCCACTGGACACCGTGATGAGATTATTCAAGAGGTGGATTAGGCTACTAATCCTGAGGAAGAGAAGGCTTTTAATGTTCAGGAGTCTGCGCCGGCGGTTCCTCAACCTGAGTATCAGTATGTGCAGGATGTTGTTGATACTCAGATCTTGACGGTAGTGGTGGCCGTACAGGAATTGGTGGTTGAAGAAGAGGTGGCTCTGGAGGAGCCTAAGGAGGCTGATATCCAAGGGAAAGCTCCGGCTGAACCTGCTCAGGAGAAAACCCTTCCACAATCCGAGGAAGCAGACCTAAAAACTTCAATGTTTGGTCCCTCAGACACTGAGGAGGAGGAGGAGGAGGAGGAGGAGAAGATGGAGGAAGTGAAGGAGGACATCCCTTGGCGATTCACCGCCCCTAACATAGCCTCGCTGACGGACTTTGAAGTCCTATCTCGGAATCAAGCCATTCGCCTTGTGGAGAAGCATTTTCCTAGCCTGACAGATGCACAGAAAGAAGAGCTAGTGCAACTCCACACCTACGCTCAGATCCGAGAGTCCACTTTTTCTGAGTTGGCCATCTTTGCGGAGAAAAATGGTTGGGAGGCCTTGAAAGCTGAAGAGGCAGCATTGTTCGACACCTTCAGAATTCGTAACTTCTCACAACTTCTGAAGGTTGAAGACTTTGTCAAAACAGTTCGAAAAACTTATTCGGAGGCCAAACTAGCTAACCCGGAGGGTGCAACTGTTCAGGAGGCAGTTGGAAATGAACTGGCGATAGTTTTGGCCAAGGAAGAGGATAAGGGGAAGTAAGTTGTTGATGCTAAGGATGTAGTGGTAGTTGCTGAGGAGGTTCAGTAAAGTGCAGATTAAGAGATGATTCCACTGGCCGATGACGCACTCCCCAGAGCCGGGATTGCTGAGGCTTCTAGAGAGGCTCCAACTGACCTGATCGCCGTCCTTAAAGCCTGGACAGAGTAGAAGAAGAAGGTTCAGTGGATGAACTAAGCAGCATATGTTCATGCCAACATCCACAAAGAGTTGAACAGCCACGAGGGTAGCATCAGGAGGTTCAACATCTATGTTGATCTGCTCAACCTCGGGCGTTAGAAGCTTTACAGGGATCTTGTTGAAGGTCTTCAAGCCCTCGGCACAGCTCATGGGTCGCTGATAGTCACTTTTTTGGGGCAAGCTGACGAAGCCCTTGTAGCCTGCAAGAACGTTGCTGCGGATGCCCTGTCGGAGAAAGAAGCCAAGTTTAACAAGCTGATGGAAGAAAAATTGGCTCAGTCTGATGAGAGGCTCAACAAACTGATTGATGCAAAGCTGGCTCAGTTTGAAGGGAAGATCAGGGAGGAAGCCAGGAAGGATGCTTCGACTGAGGCAAAGGAGGCTGTCAAGACTCTGGGCTCAGAATTGAGAGAGGAGAATAAAGAATAACATCAGACTGCAACGAACCTGAAACATGAGTTTGATGGGGAACAGAAGAAGATACTTTCAGTAGGTGCCACCGTCCAACAACTCCAAACTCATGACACATTCAGAGGTAATCAAATCACTGATTTCCGCAAGCAACTAAAGGGGATGTCTAACCAAGCTGAAGCGCAATGCTGATGATGATGCTAAAAAGGGAGAAGGTAAGAAGGAGGAAGATCAGAAGAAGCTGAAGATGATCAGAAGAGACATTTTCCCGACTGGACCTACTGAGAAGAAGAGGACAAGGTCCGTTTCTGTGGCTGAGGCCAATGTCCCTGAGAAAGCTCAGAAGAAAAATCAATGAAGTTATTATATTTCTGAAGTCAACCACTTGTTGACTCCTGATGTTCTTTTCTGCATTCTATCAAGAACTGTACTAACCCTTTCTTTGTTTCTGTCTTATACATTAAGTACCTCAAATGTTAGGAGGCTACTGAACTGAATACGCTGATGCATATCAGCCTGATGTATAGATGGTTAGGAATTTGTAAAGGGTTTCGGCATCATCAAAAAGGGGGAAATTGTTGGGATACAATCTGAAAATTTTGAGTATATCCCAAAACCCCCTGATGATTTGCCAAAGAATTGTTAGTCAGGATTGTTCAGATCAGGATTATTCAGGTTAGAATAGATTTTTCTATTCACATGTATTCAGTTCACGGGGAATGTATTGAAGGCTGAAGACTGATGCAGACGTCCCAAAATTCCAAAGTCAGAAATGCTTTTCATCCTCAAGATCAGAGTTCATCCTGAAGACAATTCGAAGAATACCACTGATGATAATCCTACTGAGTACCCTATGCATGCTCAGGTCAGGACTTATTTAGTGAAGGCTAAAGTAGCCTGAGTAGTCAGGCTGAGTGTTCATGCACTGAAGCTCATAATATCCTGATGAAAAGCTACTGAAGCAATGGGAGTTAACATTTATGTTAATACCTGAGAACAGAAAGAATGTTAGTGACCTCCGTATGAGACAAACATTTATTCCGAGTTAAGAGCAAAATAATTAGAGTTTAAAAGTACGATGTAGCATAAAGTCACATCACTTTAATAGCCGTTTAAAGGATGGCAGTAATGCGTCGATATGTAAGTACGGAGGACTGCGCACAATAATTGTTTCTCAGATTTGTAAGTGGCGACACAGAGCAGTTTCCCTTTTAAGCATTGGGAAAGGTCAACCAAGTACAAGCCAGCATGCACCTACCTAAAATAGGAAGATTAGAAAATATCTCCTCAAACGGATCTATTTTGAATCTCATCTATAAATACAGAAGACCTTGCTCCCATTCAAGGTTACGGAAATTCCTAAGCAAAGAAATCTCCGGATTCCAAGTGCTCAAAGCAAACCATAAACAACACTCCGCAAGTTTAAATTTCCCTAGAAATCAATCTATATATTACTTAGAGTGATAATCCTTATCCTTATATTTTTTTGTTAGAAAGGAATATCACGACCATAGTTGGAAATTAGAAAACCAAACCCCCCCAGTGTGTGAGAAAGTTGGTGGGAAGGACTGGGACTTGTGAAATGCCCAGGGGTCGAGTTCCTCAGAGAGGAAGGAGGCTATTCATGCACCTTGGCACGCTAAAAACAAGCACCGATCCTCAGTGGAAGAGGATCGCCCCCTGTTAAATCAGGTCATGGATGTAGGAGTTGGTTATCTACGAACCACGTTAAAATGTCCTTGTGTGCTGATTTATATTTCTTTTCAGGATCATAATTGTCTTACATATTATAAAGAGCATTCAGCAAATGTTCTACAATTTCAGGAGAAATCAATTCTCATGAGCATTAATCAGTGCACAGGCCTTAACAACTATTTCTAAGCAAAAACGGAAAACAGTTTTCAGGAACTAAAATAAATAGAAACTTAAGGGCTCACTTCCGCACGTAACTCTAGCTTACTGAGATAGCTATCCAACTGACTAGCTTTCTAGCGGTCAGTAAGTGGGTTATCTCTACTGAGCTTTCGAGAGCACAACACTCTGACTCAACCTATTTCTCTCCTGACTGATCAGTCTCTGCAGTCCCTGAAACCATTATTTCACTGAGTAACATCAGGATCTTCCCGACTGAGTTTGTATAAACATTTTCCTGAGATTTCAAAAAATATGACATAAGTGTATTCCTCCCCATACTCATTTTGGGACCAATAAAAACCCAATCGGAAAATACTTAAACCAAAAACAATGCGCGATCATCGCGATATGTGAAAATCGGCGACGTGCGATGGCCCTTCAATCGCGACGTGCAACAGCGACAGCCACCAATTGAGAATGACGGTGGCTGCGAACGATACCCACTATTATGCGGCCACTGAATGATTGATGGCCACTGATACCGTCCATAACCTGGCCCTCGCACATATATACCACGGCACTGCACCTGCGCGATGGTAAACTGTGTTGTTCCTGTGCGACGCACGATCGGCGACGACACTTGCGCAATGCTCGCCGTCAACGACGGACGGTGAAAAGCCTTTTTCTCCGCTGAAACGGAAAATCCGGCCTATCTCTTTGCCAGAATCATGAAATTTTTGCCAATAATCCCTTGACCAATTCATAACGAAATGAGCAAAAAACTCTCAGACAAAAACCCTTTTTTTGTTTTTTGGCTATTTTTTATTGGGCTCTTTTGGACCATAATAATTTGCTTTTGGTCTATTGATTTTGGGCTATTAACAATAATTCCGTCCTTATTGCATTTTTTATTTCAAATGGGCTCTGGGCCTGTTTATTTTCATGTATTAATAAAAATATACCTCAAGTAAATATTTTTTTGGCCTGAAGCCCATTAATAAATGTTGTGAACTGATTTGTAATTAAATTGACAACTTTATTTTACCATTTTTTGGCTTGAAGCTTATTAATGAAAGTCATAGATTAGTAATAAAATACTAATTAATAGCCAATTTTTTAACTTCTAACTATTTGGCCCAAAATTTTTTTAATTCTCTTAGCCCGCCTAATATTTCTTTTTTAAGTGACACCATAATACAAAGATCAAAATCCACACTTGCCCAGAAGGCAAGAGCTCTGATTTTTCTGAGACACCATCTCAACCAAGACCTAAAAAAATGAATACCTCACTGAAAAGGATCCCAATATATTTTGGACATCCCTGCAGGATCGTTTCCAACAACAAATTGACGTGATCCTTCCCCAAGCCCAATATGATTGGCTAAACCTCCATTTTTCAAGATTTTAAATATGTCACGGAGTACTATTCTGTCCTATGTCGCATCATATCTCAGTTAAAACTATGTAAACAAACAGTCACTGACGCTGAGTTACTTCGAAAAAAATAAACTTTATCCACCTTTCATGCAAGTAACCTTGTACTCCAGCAGCAGTACAGGGCCAAAAACTATACCTCTCACTCTAAGCTAATATCTGCACTTTAGTTGCATAAAAGCATAATCAACTGCTTATGAAAAATCTTAATGCAAGACCAGCTGGCTCACAAGCAGTGCCAGAAGAACATTCTACTGCTCGGAAAAGTTTTAGAGGGCGTAGACGTGGAAAGAGGATTTGATGAGAATATGGGCCGCGGATCGACTCGAAGTCGAGGCCGGGGTAGGGGACAAGGCTGAGATCGGAGTGATAGTCAACAAAATGCAAAAGATATCCAAACTCAAGGATATAAAAAGGGTGTATCTCAAGATCAAAATCCTACACCCCAATCGAGCTCACGTTTTCAGAATAAACAAATCTGTCACAAGTGTGGATGCGACGGCTACTGATTTTGCACGTGTCGCACTCCAAAACATCTGATGGATGCTTATCAGCGGATGCTAAAAGACAAGTAGGGGAAGACCCCTCAAGATGAATCACATCATATCAATCAGTCTGAAACAGATTTTGACAAAGACACTAGACCAAATGTCCAATATTACTCAAAAAATTTAACTAAAGTTTGCCCTTAAAGATTAGAGCACTTGACTTTAGCTTTCAACATGAGACTCATTTTACGATATTTTTGATATATTTTAGGTCAATTATAATAAATTTTTAAATTTTTTCTTGTCTAGAAGACAAAGATAAATTATCATTCAACATCATCTCAATGAGATTGAGAAAAAAAATATATCTTATGGAAGGATTATTCATGTTGCTTATGAAAATCCCTGAAGGATGATTTAATGAAAAATAAATGATGAAAACTATCAATGGCTTAAATTGATAGACAAAAATTATGGGAGAGGCGGAAGTCCCTCAAACGAATCTCATTATACTAGTTTACCTGAAGCAAACAAGGGCACGTGCAATTTTATTTTAATAAAAGTTGAATTGATCTTTACAGAAAATGAGTAATTAATTTGTAGAGATATGTGGCTATGTATCTTAATCATATATTTCTGGACATATTTAATAACTCCAGAATAGTTAGCAGATCACATAGTAGTGAAATATATTCCCGTAAGAAAAATATTTATGAAAGATACAATATTAGATGATAATGAATCTAAATGAGGCCTGAAGCGTGGAAGGCCCCTTTATTCTAGTTGTATTCAACAATAACAATCAATCTCTTTAAGAGATGAAGAGTGGTCTTAAAATCTAATTTAGATTCATTTCAAATTATAGCATCAATGTTTTTGTCCATCCAAAATATAACATGATTTGTCGAATTTAATATTTTTTTTAATTACTTGATCATAGTATGCCACATAAATCCTTCTGCAAATGCATATGTTTGGGAGGCTTGTCTAAGTATAAATTTATTGAATGACTGTCTCATATTAAAGTTGGAATTGAATCTCCTATATGAACAATTTAATGGAGATATTTGTGGACTGGCATATATAGTATGCGGACTATTTTATCCTAATTGGTCTTCATCACGATAGACTTACATGTGTTTATTATCCACTTGTCACAATATTTTTGCACATTTTCTTGCAAAATTATTGTGCTTTTGTCTTAATTCTCAAATTATCAATTAAATTTGTTCGAATAGATAATGCTAGTGAAAGTGAGTTCACATTGAAGGCATTTAATTTTTATTATATGACAGTGGAAAATCATAGTAAAATATTAGGTCCATTTAAGTCCACACACGGAATGGTCTGGCTGAATCATTAGTATGATGCATCAAAATTATCGCTAAACAGTAGTTTTAAAAAATTCCAACTTAGCTGCTAGATGTTGGGGGCATAAAATTATACATGTAGCTATTCTAACTTAAATCCAACCTACTGCATATTATTATTACTCCCTTTTGTAACTAGTGCGTCCAAAATAATAATCATTTCCCACATGCGAGTTTTTTTAGTTGTGCAGTATATATTTCTATATTACTTTTAAAGTGTACCTCAATGGGCCACAAAGTAATCTAGGTATACACATTAATTTTGTATCTCAATCTATTTTGAAATACATAAAGCATTTGATAGGGGATCATTTTATGGCCCGGTTCGCTGACTGCACACTTAATGAAGATCATTTTCTCAACATTAGGGGGAGATTAGAAATCAGAATTTAATAAATGCCGAGAAACTTTTCTAATGAAAATAAAGATCTTCAAATATTTCGACCCAAGCACTAGTTAAATTGAACTAAAAGTAAATTGAACTAAAAGAAAATAAAACTAGCAATAATTAGCAAGTAATCTGTCAAATGCATCATGAAATGCATCACTAATCATAAAGAAGTGACCATAAATAGTTGAGGTTCCAATAAAATCGATTAATTTTGATGCCCGTGTACGCCGGAAGCGTAATGGGCCTCCTTACACAAAACCATGGTATATTAAAGCTAATAAAATATTCATTCACTCTTGAAATCTCCTGAAGAGATTTGACTTGAAGATAGAAATCCTAGTAAAAAGCACGTGCACATAGCAATCAAAACACTAGTATTGCGGAACACCCAGTTCAATATGTATTTTGGGAAATGATGAAGATCTGGTTTATATGAATCTTAAAATAAATAAATACAGGAGATAAATATATCACTGTTGTCGAAAACTTATTCAAACCCAAAATTGCTCTTTCTAAAATTTGGATCCAGTATCTAAATTGGGTGCCCGAACCACTTTAATTAGATACAATAGAAAGAAGCAAGTGTGGAAGAGCTAGACTCGCAAAATAAAGAAAAGTATTTTGTTCTATCGTATGTACCCCGAATATTTTATCCCTGAAGGATATAAATGAGTATTTATACGAAAACAAAATTAAATGATAAAGTAGAGAGATACAAAGCGAGTTTAATAGCTTAAGAGTTTTTTCACAGAGACCCATTATTGATTTTGATGTGATTACACATATTATCCTACTGTAAATATTATAAAGTTCCGTCATATATCCCTGGCAATTAAATTGATTATAGAAATGCAGTTGATGGACATTGTAAAAATATTTATACGGATAATTAGATTCCGATATATATATATAAATCCCTGATGGATTAAAAGATTCCCCAAATGTGTAATAATGAAGATCGTTGTATGTTTAGTATAAAACTATAACCATCATTATATGATTTAAAACAATAAAGTTGAAAATGGTTTAATCGACTTAGTGAATTCCTCCTGAAGAAGGAAAGAGGTTGAAGAAGCTAGTTCAATCTTAAAATTAAATTCAAAATGAAAAATCTTATGAAAAGGTAAAGTTTTGTCTTGACCTGTAGATCGAGCATCTCCCTGAAAGAATTCTTATACACCAGTCAACCTACTTGAAAAAGTTGTTGGATAGATTCTATATGGACAAATCTCATCCACGTAGTACACTAATAGTTGTTTGCTCCCTTAAAGTGGGAAAGAACTTATTTACACCTATAATAGATCCTAAGAAAATATTAGGACTAGAAGTTTTTTGTTTTAGGGCGATTGTCGCATTATTGTATCTTGCAAACTGCACTAGATTGGATGTCGCTTTTGCAGTAAATTTACTAGCAAGATTCAGTGTCTTTCCTACAAGGAGACATTGATATTATGTTGACCACATATTAATGTATCATCGAGGTTCACAAAATTTTGGTTTATTTAATCATAGAAACTAAGACAAAACACTAGTAAGTTATTCAGATATTGACTATATGTCTGATCGCCACAATGCCAAATATCAAATTGGTTATGTTGTTCTATGTTGTAGTACAACCATCTCATGGAGATTTGTTAAACAAACTATTGATAGGCGAACTCATAGCTCGCCCATAGCTCGCCCCAGGTGGTCAAAGTAACGTCAACATCCTTTGACCAGTCAACCCAACGGAGAGAGAGGAATCTCGCCTATAGCTCGCCTAGAGTTGAAGACAAGAGACTACTCCCTACTATAAGCATTAGACTATGGAATGACACAACGCAAGGGAGCTCGCCCTTATCCCGAGTCGAAGTTAGTAGTTACGTAGGTTACTAGTAGCAGTGTAGTAGGTTAAAAGCAGTGTAAATAGAGCATAATAGTGGGCAAAGAGACAAGTGTTAAGGACACTTGTCAGTTTATTAGGCTAAGCTTAATAAGTGTCACCTCACTACAGGCAAAACTTTAAATAGGTCTCTTGTACTGATTTTCTCTCTCAAAGTTCATATTATCCAAAATATACCTCTCACTACTCTCTTTCTCTAAGTAATACAATTCCTAATTCAAATTTGATTATTGTTTGGAAGAATTCCCAAGATAATCAGCCACATAAACAACATCAATTACAAAATTCTTCCAACAATTTGGCGCTAGAAGGAGGGTCCGAACCTCCAGTCATAAAAAATCTGTGAGAAAGATTGAGAAGTTTAAAGGTGCTCTTGAAAAAACTTGAAGAACAAGTTGAAGATTTGAAGATACACATAAGTTCCTACCATTTCCAGAAAGTTGTGGACAAATTTAGGAAGTAAAAATTTCCAAACGCATGCATGTTTGTGATTAAACCAGATTCTGGACAAATCACTTGCATGCAAGGCTAGAAAGACTTTGCACTTACCTTACATTGCTGGAAAATATTTGAAGACAAACTACCCTTACTGGCGCAAGATGTCAAGAGATAATACCCATACATCGTTCACAATGAGGAGATGGAAGGAAACAGGTCCCCGGCATAACCACGCCGATGGGGAGTCCTCCCATTAGCGAGGTCCTGGGCGAGCTACTGCCCAGGGACGCGCCACAACTACTCAACAAGATGGACTAGACCCGGTGGTCCAGTCCCTGCTCCAAAACTCAGATAAGCTAGAGTGAACTATTGCTCTCCAGGAGGTCCGTCGGCAGCAACAGTTGGGCTAGCTACCGCGAGCTACTAAACCTGCTCCCACCAATATAGCCCGGGACCGGGAGACACGATGATCACAATCTTCCCAGCGAGGGATAGAGTTGGCGAGCTCAGGGGTGAGCTCTGTGGCGACCAAGAAGTGAGCAGTGCCAAAGCTCGCCACCAACAGGCCACCGGGAAGGTTAGGATAAGTGTTCGGCTCAGCTCACGAGGTGGGCGAGCTAGGAGCCAGGCCGAAGGATCCACTACAAACTGGTCCAGGGACATCCTTCAGGGCAGATTGGCGCCAAGGTACGAGGAGATGGCACTGGAGTCCGTGCCAATACCACTACTCCCGGTGAGAAGGGAGGAGACAGACTGCAGAGACCTGCTTCCGATAGGCAAGGTCCACATGGTGGTCGACAGTTCCCACACATCACAACTAAGCCACCCCAGAGTGAGGGACAGTGGGGTCGTACGTCCGTGAGGCATACGACCCTTGAACAGCCTCCACAGTAGGTGGTTCACGATGATGAGTAGGCCACATTAAAGAAAGCCGTCGAGTAGCTCCAGATGCAAGTGGCCGCCAAGAGCGGTAGAGCAAATAGGAACACACTCCCGGCATCACCCCTGGCACCAGCTATACTAAAGGTGCCAGTCCAGAAGAAAATTGAGTTCCCAGTAATGGCCCTGTACGAGGGAGAATTTGATCCAAAGGTGCACGTGTCCAAATACTCGAATTTTGTGATCTCCATGGGGGCGACAGATGCCACACAATGAAGGAACTTCTTGCTGACCCTTGAAGACCGGGCCCACTGATGGTTCTCATCACTGGCTCCAGGGTCGATCCTATCATTCGGCCAACTGACGCAAGAGTTCCTGTCGCACTTTTCCAGCTATGGGTCATATCTCACCCAGAAACACAGACCCGTAAACATCAATCAGGGAAATGACGATTCCGACCAGCAGTACTTGGAAAGGTATGATAAAATCCTGCGCTAAGGTGAACCCGTGAGCGAGGATACAAAGATTGTGGCAATCATGGCCGGACTGAAAAAAGGCACGGAGCTATGGAAGGAAATGCACATGTCTTGCCCAAAACTTATGCTAAATTCAAACATAAGGCAGGTGTGTACGTCGCTATGCAGGAGGCACTGTTGAAAGAAGTTGGGAGTACGGAAGAAAAGAAGCCGGGAGGCAAGAAAGCTGGGGGCACCTACAAAGCTCCAAGGAATTTGAAGTCGTTCGGAGAGGGGGATGAGTTCGAGGAAAAGTTGAATCAGGTACTGACGGTGTCAGTCGATCATGTGTTCATGACCTACAAAGACAAAGCTATGCTGAAAAAACCAAGGAAGATCTGGTAAGACCGCAGCAAGTACAATCCCAATAAGTACTGTGCATACCACCAGAGCATCGGACACTTCACCAGTTATTGCCGAGACTTACTAAAATTGCTCTGGAAATTTTATGAACACGGTAAGCTGGCCGAGTTTGTGAAAAAGGCCCCAACAAAGAGGCAAAGGCGGGAGAGGAGGGAAGAAACTGATGATGATGAAGAGGGGGAGGATGAGGATCGTCGTCCCAGGCAAAACAGGCGTAGGCCGCATCCACCTCCTGCACAGCAAGAGCCCAATAGGGAGATCCTCGTCCCTGAGGAACAGTCACGGCTAGTCGGCGGAGTTACTGATGGAAGGCCGTCAATCTCGAAGAGACAGAGGAAAGCAGATATACTGGTTGTCCACTAAGTCCAGGAAAGGGGTTCCAGCTCCAAGCCCAACTTCAAACCTACTGCGGAACTGATATTCTCTCAAGCCGATCTGGAGGGAATCCTCACTCCCCACAATGACTCATTGGTGATAAGCGCCAACATCATGAATATGAAGGTCCACCGACTGCTCGTGGACACCGGTTCCTACACAAACATATTGTTCAAGAGCACCCTAGATCTTCTAGGAGATTACGAGTCGTACATTGAAAGTTGTAATCATAGAATAGTAGGGTTTGGAGAAGCTGTAACCATTCCCCTAGGTATAATTAGGTTGTCTGTCGAGCTAGTATCGGTCGAGGATCCTGAAATGAGACTGACTAGATTGATAGATTTCTTAGTGGTAGATCAACAGTCATCCTACAATGGGTTCCTCGTCCAGCCCTTCATTTCTGAATTCAAAGCGGCATGTTTAACCTACTACTATTGCTTAAAATTTCCAACTCCAAAGGGTGTCGGCACTACAAGAAATCAGACATTACATCACGAATTTTTTCGCAACGATAAAAAATTTGTCATAATTTGTTACTTAAAGGTGACGAAATTTTATTTTTGTCATTGAAAATAAAAACTTCTGATAATTTTTTCTTTTGTCACTAATAATATATTTTTCCGTCGCTAATTTGTAAATCTGATGACGAAATAAAAAAATTGTCGCAATAACCTCTGGTGATGATATACATAATTACTATTGATTATATTTAATGTCATTAATACTAATATTTTCATGATGATACTATATTTCGTCAGTATATAGTTAAAATAATAAGTGACCCATTTATTTCGTCACAATATTATTTGGTGACGATATATTATAATTAGTGACGATTATATTCGTCATGTAATATAATATTTTTGTGACGGTGCAATATTGTCAGTACTTATTCAAAATAATTAGTGATGTACTTATTTTGTCATAATATTATTTGGTGATAATATTCATTATAATTAGTGACGATTATATTTGTCGTGTAATATAATATTTTTATGATAATCTTATGTGTTGTCATTAATTATTTGGAATAACTTGTGACACATTCTATCGTCATTAATATATTTATCTATAGTAACGATTAGTAATTATTTGTCATTTTTCACAAATGAATGTCATAAACTTTACAATAACATTTCGGTGACAAATGAATTTTATCATCATTTATTGCACAAACATGATGCATTTAAATTTTTTCTTTCAAATACTTTGCAAACGATTAAGGACCGGTTAACAACATGAATGAGTAAGTTAATTTCAAATATTTATAATTTTTATGTCTCTAATGGTCTAGTAATGTTATCATATATTTATAGGACCAAGGGGAGCTACACAAGAAAATTAGAGAATAGATAGTTTCTTGTGTTAATTTTGAGTACAATATTTTTTTATCTAACTCTCTGAAAAATGATAGTTTCTTGTGTTAATCGTGTGCAGATATATTTATAACTCATTCATATACATTTGATATACATTATTTTGAGTACATTATTTTTTTTAAGGTATATGTCTCATACCAAACACTCATATAAAAATTATATTAATTTAACTATGACCTATTAAACACTCAAATAAATATATGTCACCTATTCGATTTATTCTTGCAGATAGTAACAAATTCACAATTTAGGAGAAAAAGTTCAATCATCACTAGTACTTTAATATTCTTAGTATTATAAATATAACATGTTGTATTACCTACTATCTTAGTATTATAAATGTAACTAATCAATAAAAATGTTGGAACTGTAATATTCTTACCAACCTTTGTAGAGCTAAGGCTTTTTACTGTTGCCCTCATACAAATCATATTCTTGTTTACAACAGAAAGACATCTTATTTTAATGGTCCTGCTAGATTAGATGCTAATATCACATAAACAAGATTATATTTATTGAAGCTTTCTTTTATCTATTGGTATGATAAAAAAAGTAGTAGCTAAAACTTTTAAGCTTTTATTCGTAGTTTGAACATGAGTTAGCTGGAGTACTATGTGACTGAATTGACTTGTATGAGCGCACACACTCTTTAGTAAAAGATGAATGGAAATTCAATGAGCACAAGGAAACTGGGTAAGTCATGTATACATATTTATTATATTTTGTTAATTACTAAAATTGATATTAATTTACTTCTTTCTTTATACATGCTTATCAGGAGATGATGAAAAAGAAGCCATAAGAATATGTTGAGCTCGAAATTGTAAAAATTTCAGAGGAGATAGTGTCTGAGGTTTTAGGTCATGGAATAGGATATGCAGAAAGTCTTGGTTATGGTCCTCAACCTCCAAGCAACGCAACACATTTTATGACTCTATAATCAATTAAAGAATAAACTAAAAGATGCGAAAAAAAAGTTACATGAATCTGAAGCTCGGTTGCAAGAACTTAACACTCAAGTAACTCTTTTGAATGATGAATTGTCTTCTCAAGGTGCAGATCTTTCTGCAGAAGGTGCAACTCTAGCCAAACTTATGGCGTATCTGACAGAAAATAGAATGGAATTTTAAAATACATCAAGGTTTTTTTTTTAGTTTGTTTCGTGTTATTTTAACAAATATTGCTTGTTGTTTTCTAATGGTTTGAGTGAGTATTTTATTTAATGCAAATTAATTTTTTATCTTTTATTTATTTTTTTTGCATTATGTTTTGTTTTTTATATTTAGTAATTGAACTTATTTTATCATGTCAATTTTTTTTATTGCGTTAAATAAAATTTAATGTTATTATTAATTTAATATATAAATATTCAAATAATAGTCAATAAGAGTAGTTTGTTTTCTTTCTATTTAAATATATAATAACAATATAATTTGTTACAATTTCACATGTTTTTTATGACAAAATATTTTGTCACATTTTCATATCTTTTAACGATGTTAATCAATTTGTCATTAAAGTTGAACTTTTTGTGAGGAAATAAATTGTCGTTATACCTATATGTATAATGACGATTCAATTTTAGCATCTTAGTGTTTTTTTTGTAAAAAAATTTAAAATATGACAAAAGAAAATTGTCACTGTGTTTAAAACTTTAGCGATGTTTATCATCTTTGTCGCTGAATAGTATATTATGCTGACAAAAATAATTTATCACCATTTATACATCATTTAGGGACGATGAATATTTTATCACAATATTGCATCCATTGATAACAAAATTTATCGTCATTATATATATACATATATAACTATAATAAAAAATTTGTCACTAAATTACACTCATTGATGACAAACTTTTATGTCATTACATATGTATACATGTAATAACAATTACTATTTCGTCACAATAAATACTATTTCGTGACGAATTATATAAAGTATGACGAAATAATTTATCTATTTATGACAAAAATAATGTCACTAATATTTTGTGAGTAGTGTACTACATGGATAATCGTCACAAAAAAATAAAATTTTTGTGACAACAGTTCAGATCATCGTGTCAAATTGAACTTTTAGTGACGAATCACCATATTAGCGATAAAAATTTGATGCCAAAAGTGACGATTTATTTGTCACTATAGATGAAATGATATTGTAACGATGTCTTTTATTGTCACCAAATGTCAATTTTTTATGACGAATCAAAAATCGTCACATTTACCAAATACCACGCACTTTCAACGACGTTCTTTGTAATAAAATATTTTGTCACTAAATCTTGATTGTGACGAAAAATAAATATTTTATGACGAATTTTTTCATCGTGATTTCTCTATTTTTTTGTAGTGCGGAACCATAAAGGGCGATCAGAAAAAGGCTAAAGAATATTTGTTGCAGATTAAGAAACTTGTTACGCAGGTACTGGTGTAGGAAGAGGAAGTGCAACATCCAGTTGACGAGCCAAACATCCTTGATGCTATCTTATTAGAGACTGAGTGAATGGAGATGGACGACCAGCAGGAAGAGCCGGAGATCGCTCAGGTGGATCAAGATGCCCCTCAATAAGTGATCCCAATGGAGGTTGATGAAAGTTGATAAGAGGACGAGCCTACCAGCTCAGCTGCGTAGGATCCTAGAGAAGTTCGCGAACTAACCTACATTGAGGAAGGGCACGAAGACCTTGAAACCCGAGTGGGTTACGAGCCTATGCAGGAAGAGGATGAGCTGAGCTGTGAAGGATTCGACTCAGATCCCAGATGGAAGACTAAAAAGAGGTGAGCTACCCCGATGGAAGAGCATAGAGTCATCCAGGTGGATCCCAACAGGAATGACTTAGAACTTTTCATAGGTTCTGAGTTACAAGAGCCCTACTGGAGCAGGATGGAAGAGTTCCTCGGGTCCAACCTGGATGTATTTGCCTGGTCACATGAAGATATGAAGTGAATCCTACTAAAGTACGCATGCCATCGATTAAACATCGATCCAACAAATAAACCCGTCCGACAAAAATGAAGGAAGTACGGACCGGACAAATACGAGGCCGTAACCACGGAGGTGAAAAAGCTACTAGATAACAAGCTTATCCAAGAGGCGCTCTGTCCACAGTGGGTAGCCATTCCAATACTGGTGAAGAAGCCGAACGGGATATGGATGTTGTGCATAGACTTCATAGATCTTAACGCGGCTTGCCCAAAGGACAACTTCCCACTACCACACATTGACCAGCTAGTAGATAATAATGCAGGACATTAAATAATGACTTTCATGGATGCTTTTGCAGGTTATCACCAGATAGCAATGCACCCAGACGTTCTGCTGGAGTAGGATGTCGTTCGGACTCATTAATGCCCGAGCTACATACTAGAGGTTGGTAAACACAATGTTTGACCAACACATTGGACACACAATGGAGGTGTTTGTTGATGACATTGTGGTCAAAAACTTGAGGAAGGAGGATCACATAGATTACCTCAAACAAGCATTCGACATAATGTGGACCTACAACATGAAGTTAAACCCCTAAAAAGGGTAGCTTCGGAGTACAGTCAGAGGGGGATCGAAGTCAACCCTGCCCAAGTGAAGTGCATCATGGAGATGAAGTCACCTGACTCTGTCAAGAAAGTTTAAAGACTAACTAGATGCCTGGCAGCTTTGAACAGGTTTATTTCCAGATCCGGTGACAAGAATCGATCATTTTTTGAGTCGATCAAAGTCAAGCACAAAGATGATTTCAAGTGGATGAACGAATGTCAAAGAGCTTTCGAGAGCATCAAAGAATACCTCAGCAATCCTCAAATCCTATCGAAGCATGAACCAGGAGAGAAGCTATACATGTATCTAGCATCGTCGGAAGTGGCCATCAACTCGGTACTGGTGTGAGCAGAAGGAAAAACACACTTACCAATTTATTACGTATGCCAAGCATTACACGAAGCGGAACTACGCTACTCGTCCATGGAGAAGTTGGCTTACGCACTGGTAATGAGTATTAGAATGTTGCGGCCTTACTTATTTGACCATCAGGTGGAAGTGTTGACAACGTTCCCACTAAGGCAAATACTGCATCGCCCGGACACTACCGGATGCTTGTAGAAATGAACACTGGAGGTCAGCCAATATGGAATAACCTACACAGACGGATCATTAACTAGCACAGCAGCAAGAGTCGGTGTGGTACTAATAAGCCCAGATAGATAAGTCTTCACTTTGGTAATCTGATTCGATTTCAAAGCAACGAATAATAAAGCGGAGTATGAAGCATTGATAGCCAGACTTAGGTTATCATTAGCTATGGGGGCAACCAAACTGCAAATTTTTGGAGACTCCCAGCTAATAATATCTAAAGTCCGCGGAGAGTACGAAGCCAAAGACCAGCAGATGGCATTGTATCAGAAAATAGTAGCGCACCTGATCTCATTATTCCAACAAGTCTACATCAAGCAAATCCCGAGGCTGGAAAACACACAGGCAGATGCACTAGCACGACTAGCTACGAGTAGCGGAGAAGTGGAGCTAACAGAGGTTACCATCACCAAGCTAAGAGATCCCTCGATGTTTGATTATAAATTAAATCAAACGTCGAACGGGGGCAGGAGGAGGACAATGATTGGCGAACTCCCATAAAAAATTACTTGGAGGATGGATCGCTCCCGGAATATGTATGGAAAGCTAGTTGGCTAGTGAAGCAGGCAGTCAGATACACACTGGTGGATCATCGGTATACAAACGTGGATTCTCTCTACCCCTACTCAAATGTTTATCAAAAAAATAGGGGTTAAAGGTGTTAGAAAAAATCCACCAAGGAATCTGTGGGAGTCACGCTGGAGGGCAAGCTTTAGCATACAAGACGATCAGACAGGGGTACTACTGGCCTACCCTACGCAAAGATGATATTAGCTTCGCTCGAAGATGCCGGAAGTGCCAGCTATTTGCACCGAACATTCACACTCTTGCAAGTCAACTCAAATCAGTCTTCAACCCATGACCTTTTGCAAAATGGGGTATCGAGACTATCAGCCCATTCTCACCTGGCAGAGGAGGTGTAAAGTTTGCCAGAGTAGCGGTAGATTATTACACAAAATGGGCTGAAGCTGAGGCGTTAACAACAGTAACGCAGGAAAAGATGATAAGTTTTATCTGGAAAAAATTGATATGCAAATTCAGACTCCCGCAGTCGATCGTGACATATAATGGTAGATAGTTTGATGGTCAAAAGCTCAGAGAGTTCTACAACTCATGGAATATCAAAAAGCACTACTCGGCCCCCTACCATCCACAGTCAAATGGGCAAGTTGAAGCAGTCAATAAGATTTTGAAGCACATTTTGATGATCCGCCTAGAGGACAAGAAAGGTAGCTGGGCGGATGAACACCCTGAAGTACGGTGGTCCTACCGAACATCTTACAGGGCTAGTACCGGAGAAACCCCATTTGCCCTAGCATTTGGAACGGAAGTAGTAGTCCCAGTAGAAGTCCAAAATCAGACTTGGAAGGTAGTAGGTTATGACAAGGAAAGCAATGATAAAGCCTTGGCAGTGGAGAAAGATCTGCTCGAAGAAACCCCAGCTTCGTCAGAACTGAGAAATGCTACCTACAAGCAAAGAGCCGAAAAATACTACAACACAGAAAGTTCAAGATTGGGGAGTTGGTATTGAGAAAACGACTGGCGACACCACCCGGGGTGTTTGGTCCAAACTGGGAAGGACTATTCCGGGTTCCTTCTAGTTGGACTAACAGGACTTACGATCTCGAAGATCTGTAAGGAAAAGCTTCGTCTTAAACATTGAGTGCAGCACACCTGAAGAAGTATTACCAATAGTGAAGAAAGTGTTGGAGTATGAAAAGAAGTTATTACAAAGTGAAGGCTCAGAAGAATGCTTATATACTGAAGGTTCGACTATGTCATCATCTGTTGCACTCTTTGTAGATGGACGACCGGGTAGGATATCTGGAACTTGAAAAGAGTTATGCGATAGTTGACATATTTCATTCAAACATAACTTCACTTGATGAAAAGAAGCTACTACATTTTCTTGAGGAGTCTGTCCAAGACCATGTTTGTGCCATTTGCAAGTTTTTGGGCTTTGACAAAGGCAATGAAGAGATACTTCCAATAGTAGGGGAAGGAGAACAATAGCTTGTAAATATATTAGTCAGAAGTTCGCATCAAAAATGTTGATCACGACCTTTGTAAAAATTATTGTTCAATGAAGATGTATTTTCAAGAAATTATCTGTTCAAGCTAAAATTGGCAGAGGGCACAAGTCCCAAAATATTATTACCAAAGCTCGAGGCAAAAGGCATTAAAGTGCCAAGGTTCATTAAAGTGTCCTACAAAAGAATTACTAAGAACCCACTGCCCAATGTTAGAAAAATTCTCAAAAGACTATGATAAAAACATATAAGGTAAAGTGTTCTATAAAAACCCAACTGCCCAAAAGATAAAAAATAAAGTACGATTCGCGGTCCGAAGTGACATAAGACGACCAATTCGCGGTCCTAAGTGATGTAAGATGAACAGATGCGTGCCAAATTTAAAAACGAGCTACTAAAATATAATAACGTACAACAAATAACGAAAGCCGTATAGAACAAAAACGTTGCACTTCATTTATTGAACTTGGAAAATTTACATGTTTAAGAAGTGTTGGTTACAAAAAAGCCAACCAACTGGCCAAACGAGCAAAAAGCCCACTAAGGGCGAACTACTAGCTACTGGCGAGCTACTACAACTAAAACAAAAAGAAAAACTAGAAAAATCCTAAGTCTGGAGAGCGGCGCCAGCAACAGCATCAGTAGCAATGGGGAGCTCTGGGGAAGAAGAGACACCGGAGGTAGAAGCGACCTTCGGAGCGACTTCAAGGGCGATCTTCTGACCAGCAGGAGATGAGAGGGTAGGCATGTCCGTGATAGAGCCCAACCCGCTGGTGTCGACCATGATATCGCCCACTAGGTCGTCCACTTGCTCCGTAAGTGGTGTCTGTTGATCATCACCCCCAGTGGGTAGCTCGCCCTCGCCGCCCTCTTCATCTCCAACTCCGGCATCCAAAGGTGAATATGGCCCACCAATGATCCGGATGTGCCCCGGAATGAAGTTTAAGTCGATTCCGAGCTCCACTAGGTTGCCAATATCAGCAATGGAGCCCGAGGGAATCTTGGCCAGCTTCACAAAAACTTTATATTCCTTCAGAAGGAGCTCCCACATATCTTGGCTCTCGTTGACTGCCCACCGATAAGCTCGTAAGATCTCGGCGTAGCACAAAAGGTAGCCAAGGTCAGAAGCTCTCGCCTTCGCAGCTTCCAAGGCCTCTAGTGAAATTGAGACGTCGAGGAGGCCCTAGAGCTCGGCCAGCCTAATGGCATAGGAGAGGATCTCGCCATTCTGCTTTGAGCATTCAACTCTTAAAGCTTTGTTTAATTCCTGCTCCCAGGCGAGCTCCTGAGTCTTGAGGGTGAGCTCCGCATCCTTGGCCCTCAAGGCCATCTAAAAATCCTCTTTTTGATGGGCGAGGTCAGCCTAGAGCTTCTCGAGACTTTTAAGAGCATCTTGCTCAGCTGCCAATGCCGCCTTGGCCTTATTCTCCACGATAGTCAAAGCCTTCTCAGCCATCTTCTTCTTGTCGCCCAGCTTAAGAAAGGCTCCCTTAGCTTCGTAACGAGCATTGTCAGCCGCTGAGATTTGATCAACGGCCTTCTGAGCAACTTGAAGGGCCCCACAAACATAGTGCATGGCAAGCTGAGCACTGTCCGCTGGCTTTTGCTTTTCTATCATCGCCAGCTGACAATTGGAACTGTACTTGGGCACCTCCTCAAAAGTGTGGCGAGCTAGTCCAGCTGGCAGATCGCGTAGAGAGACAAGTGGCTTAGATAGGGCGGCATTGTACAAAACCTAATCCCCCTCGGGGTGCGTAGCTAGAGCGTACCTGCAAATAGAGCGAGAAACTCTTAACTAATTCCTAAAGGAAAGATTTGTTTACTATGAAGATTTGGAAAAATTCTTTACCCAGATCTGGCAGGATCCCATCCCAGTAATGTGTCGTCCACCATCCGAACTCCGAAAGGGGATGGTGGTGGAGGTGGAGTCTGGGTAGAGGGTGGGGCGATAGAGCGGACAAAATCTGTCTGCCCAGAAGCTCAGACAGCTTGCCCAGTTTGCTCAGACTCTGAGTCAAAACCAGTCGACTTCAATCTATTACGAGCCCGAGCCTCCTCCTCACTCACATGGGACCGTCCCCACGGCGAAGGCGACCTCCCCCTCGTGGACCTTCTGGGCAGCCTCCTTGGCAACAGGGGCCTTAGCTGGGACCTTCGCCGGACTTTCTTCTGTGTGGGCCCTTGTCCAGATCCTTCAGTTTTCCCTTTCTTAGCCGGAGCACTCTCGGCCTTTTTTGGGGCTGCCAGAATAGTGGAAGGCGGACCCTTCTTCCTAGGACGATCGGGCGCCATACGAAGCTTTTGGACAAAGGTGTGGTATGTCGGAGAGATGGCAACTGTCACGTCCTAATCTGCATAGTCAAGAAATTATGTGTTAACAAACAAGCTAAGCGAGCTGCAAAGAGATGCAAATACCTTGGAGATCCGGAGCTCGCATAGTAAGATGGTGGGGAGAGGTAAGCACTAGGGCAGCTCGTCGATGTGTAAGTTGCTGATAGCTCCTTGAGAGTTACGTACCCAAGTGTAGGTTGATTTCAAGTAATAAAATTTCTCGGGAGACCGAGTGTCGAACCACAGGGAGATTTGGAAGAAAAAGATATTATCTAGTTGAGAGGTTTAAATAAAGTAACAAAATACTAGAGCTTCGGGATTCCACTTTAGATAAAAATACTAGAGTTATGATCTTGGTTATCTTTGATAACTCAATCGAAATCTAACAATCAAGTGATTTCAATCGGAAGATATAACTTTGAGCACATATAATACTTTTGAAAAGTACCTTTAGAAATTCGAACAAGTTTATAAAATCAATAGTTGATATGTAAAACTAAGCATTTGTTGTGCCAATAAGTCTACAACAAATCAAAGTAATGACACATCAAAACCTCTCTTAAAAACTCTTCAAATGACTAAAGGATTAAAACTTTGAAAATCTTTATTGAATAACCAAGAACATTACTAATACTTTACTAAAGCTTCATCCCTAACTCTAGTAAAATATTTAGCTACTCATACTAATACAATAAGAACTCATATTTCTAAGAGAGATACTAGACTAAGATAGAAGGATTACAAGGAAAATGGGATGCCTTCAAGGGTTGCTAAAGGGCTCTTTATATAGGCCTCCAAATAGTGAATCATGGAGACTTTAGGAACCAATTCACGTGGCCTGTAAACATCAGTAATTTAATTGCCCTTGCCGTCTGAATTTCATCTTGACTTCTGAATGAAAGTTGTAGGCCGTTGGATTAGCTTTCCAAGGAATCTAAGATCTCCAAAATTGGATCTCTAGATTGTGAGTTATGACCATAATAGTGGAGTTGGTAAAACTGGATTGTTTTTCTCCGCGAATTTATGGTGGTCTATTGAAAAACAGATATCTCAGCTTGCACAAAATCAACGCCTTTAATATTTCTACTGTGTCTTGATGAATTTCTTGGCTAACCAATGGATTTGGTCTTGTGTAAATTGGACTTTTGTGTGAATTATGGTGAATTATTTCCCAACATGTGTACTGAGATGGCGGAATTTTGAAGCCCTGCATTGATTGTCATTTTGACCATTGAAGCCGGAACTTTTGACACTTGAGCCCTGAAGACAAGTTGTAGAGAAACGAATTAGTGATCAAATACAACTGGAATTGGTTCAATTGGTTTAGTGAGGCTCCAGATACTGTTCAAATACGAAAATGTGTTTTGAGTCCAAACATTGGACAGAATTGGAGTCCTCACTTATGAGTACAAATACAATCCAAACATGTAAAATTGGATCACTAAAGTGTCTTAAGTATTTAGTACATTGTCTTAGGTGCTCAATATCATAAAATTTGGATAAATATAACTCCACTTAAGACCTCAACAATATACAATAGACATAATGGTTAGGTTGAATTATACATATGCTTCTTATTTAAATAGAAAACATAAATACTTATAACTAATTAGAAAGTGTGAAATTATATATAAATACGCTAAACAATACATTATAGTACACAAAATAATACACAAAATAGGTAAAATACATGCATACTTAAACGCTAATCAGTTGCTCAGGTGGTCAACGTCTCAATCCTTATGATTTCTCAGGCAACACACGGTATGCATGCATTTGAAAGCCTCGGAGACCTGAGAGTTTGGGTGACCCCACTTCTGATGCTTCGTACCTACAAAAAGGGAAAATCAGATTAGTAAATATAAATCAATGCACGCACATCGAATTAGTCCACCTACTGCTAACATCCCCGTATTCCTCGAGGGACAGGATTCGCCCCTCTTGTCCCGTGTAGTTGGTCGAAGCTCGCCAGTCTCCCCCAATGAAGAAGAATTGCTCCTTCCAATCACGAAACTTGTTCAACAAACTCTCCAGAAGTTTCTCACCTGGTCAAGCTTTCAACTAATAATACCCTTTGCCCTCAGTATTTTGCTTAGTGATACTGAGGACGCGGTTGATCTCGGTTGACGTCAAGTGATTTTTATAACCCTCAAGCCCAAAGATTGTAAGGACGGGTAGTAAACTACTCCAACCGTTTGGAGTGATCTGCGTAATTGCAAGATTCATATACTGTAAATACCGCCCAACTATCAGATGCAAGGGTAATGTGAGCCCGGCATCTAGAGTGTGCATGTTGATCGCCGTGAGTTTGACCGGGGACAAATCAGCTCGCTCTTTTGGTCCAGGGTCATACAAGTGGATATCCAGAGGGATCCGATACCTTTTATGGAGGCTCGAGAGCATGAAATTCGTAATCACACTCTTAATCTTCTTCACTTTAAAGTCAATTTTCCCATCCGCTTCTGTGATAACTCGCTCGGGTGTGGGGAAGCTGCCTGGTACCTCTCTACGTACTCAAACCAATCCAACTCGTGTTCGACGACAGTGGGAATGTTGTACTCTGGGACTTGTGGTGCCAGAAAATCAATTGAGTGAAGATAGGCCTGTGTGACCTCTTCGTCATCGGACTCCTCCTCGAGCCGTGAACTAGCTACCTCAAAAGTCCGCTAGAGTCGGCGACCTCTTCTCCACCTTTGTCGCCTAGTTCACCCTCTAGCTCGTGAACGAGATCGCCAGAGATCCCGCCAAAGTTTGTCGCTATATCCTCTGGGTCACTACGAACCTCACCCGATAGCTCGCCCAGAACACGGCGAGCTACTGAGGTCGCCTCAGAGCTAGAACCGAGTACTATTGGGGTCAGTCGTGGTACGACATCATCATCCACCATTGGTCTCCTGCCGGGTCTCAATTTGAGATAGTTTGACTCGAAGACGAAGATCAAGATAACATAGCTTTTTAAGGGTAAGAGTAAAAGGTTTGATTAAAATTTCTGAGGTATGGAAGTTCGTAAGTCCGATGGCTGGAAAACTGAGGGAACAACTAGAAGTTGTGAAGACGATGACTGGAATGTATGGAGATTTGGCCAGAAAATTCTCAATGCTCAGGAAAGAGAAGGAAAAACTGAAAAATGCAAGAAAAATTAAGAGAAAAAGAAGAATTGGTGTTTCTACCTTGAAGAACCAAATGGAAATCTAACAATGCTGAGGATGAATCGCCGGAGTTTGCTTGAAATTGCTTTGGAAAATCTTGAAGTGGAAAAGCTTTAAATGAAATGTTTTATCCTTTTATAGGAAGGGGGTGATGCGAAGTGAGTTTTCCAGAAAGGTCGAGGGCTAATTTCAAAATATTTGAAAGTTTGGCAATTATAGGCGTGCGATTTAAGGTATGAAAAGACGTGTCGATTCCTTGACTTCCATGCCACGTCTGCACAACTGCTGCCAGAAGGGTAGCTTTCTAGGGAGCTTGGCACCACATGGAAAGTAGCTCGCCATCATTAGAGCTCGCTCACAAAGGCAAAACAGTTCGCCCGTATATTGGAAAAAACCATATATGGACGAGTTAGGGGGAAAATGTTGATAGGGGAACTCATAGCTCGCCCCAGGTGGTCAAAGCCACGTCATCATCCTTTGACCAGTTAACTGAACGGAGAGAGAGGAAGCTCGTCCAGTAGCTCGCCAAGAGTTAAAGACACGAGACTACTCCCTACTACAAGCATTAGACTATGGAATGGCACAAGGCAAGGGAGCTCGCCCTTATCCAGAGTCAAAGTTAGTAGTTACGTAGGTTACTAGTAGCGGTGTAGTAGGTTAAAAGCAATGTAATTAGAGCATAATAGTGGGTAAAAAGACAAGTGTTAAGGACACTTGTCAGTTTATTAGGCTAAGTAAGCTTAATAAATGTCACCTCACTACATGCAAAACTATAAATAGGTCTATTGTACTGGTTTTCTCTCTCTAAGTTCATATTATCCAAAATATACCTCTCACTACTCTCTTTCTCTAAGTAATACAATTCCTAATTCAACTTTGATTATTGTTAGGAAGAATTCCCAAGATAATCAACCACATAAACAACATCAATTACAAAATTCTTCCAACACAAACTATGGTGGCCACCTCTTCAAGTCATTTAGAGATTATAGCTCTGTATGAGACTGCACGAGAATGTGTTTGTTTAAATTCATTAGTAAAGCACATTTACGATTCGTGCGGTATCCCTTTAAATGACATAACTCCTAATGTAATCCATGAAGATAATGTTGCATGTATTGCTCAAATGAGTAACGACTATGTCAAAGGGAACTTCAAAAAACACATTTCCCCTAAATTCTTTTATCCTTACGAACTCCTGAAGAGTGGTGAAATTATGATATAACAAATACGCTCAAGTGACAATCTTGCAGATTTGTTCACTAAATCCTTTCCTACATCTACTTTTGAAAAATATGTTCATGGGATCAGGATTCATCGACTTGGAAGATTGTTATCTTCAGGGTGAGTATCAACATTAAAACATTCCTGAAGATTGTATCCCGAAGATTGACCGTTGTACTCTTCCTTGTCAACTAAGATATATTCTTCAAAATTATAATTATAATGTCCAAGGGGGAGTGTTGTAAAATATAGATGTAATGTGGACATTAATAATTCAATAAGTCCAGTAGGTCTTTTGCCTAATGGCCTTTAGGTTAGTTAGGGTTATATCTCTATATATACATATATTTCCTGATGTAAATGTACGATTATATTATTGTCAGTAAATTTCCTGGCTTGGTCGCCCCCAAACGTAGTTCTTAAGATGAACTGGGTTACCAAATCCTATGTCTATTTCATTCTTGCTTTTGATTAATGGTTTTATCAATTAACAACACCTATAAAGTCTCTTTTATAGAGTAGGAAACATAACAGAGACGGCTTTGAAGCAAATTGCACTACTTTTTTGGCATGGCAGAGGTGATAGATCGGTGTGGACTCAATCGGTAGCGAGTGTGGATAAACAAAAATATCCAGTCCTTAGTCTTTAAGTAAAAGTATGCCTCATACCCAGAGATGCAAAAAGAATATGAATATATTTGGTTCAAGCATTTCATCAAACAAATTGCAAGCATCATGATTAGTCTCAAACTAGGCACAAAATTGCATTAACACATGAACTGAAATGTAACAGAATTTTCCGTTCTCTTCTACACAGTCCTCCACTGTTTGAATTATTAAACCTCGGGCTTAAAAACTTCTAGGTTATCTACAATTTCATCAGTACACAAATTTTTCTTTATTCCTTATTTATCTCAAACAAATATCATAGGCCTTCCTTCTCCATATTATGAGCAAAATAATATTCAGGTTGTAATTCAGGGAAGAATGTGCAGGTTCCTGATTATGAGCTAAATTCTGGCATTGTGCACAAATGAATTCTATTGGAAAGAAAACTATGAATAGAACACATTTTGTTTTGAAATGAAGAGAAAAAACTTATGTAGAGAGGAAAACTTAGCTTTTCAGTCTTTGAATGTTCTTGATCTTCCAGATGAATTCAAATTTTCCAAATTTTTGGGACTAAGGTTCGGCACCCTTCCTCTAGTCGCAATTGTTGATAAACTCAAGAAGCATGTCGAATAATGTGGTTTGAATCATGAATTTATCAAACAAAATCATCAAGTTAAATGGTAAATATTAATTGAATAATTAAGAAAAAGAGACAAAAATATATGGAATGTCTCTTTTGTTAGGATGGGAAAAATTACCTTTTTTACATTGCCTTCAGTACATATTTATAGAGTAATTGTTATAAGAGGGGGCACAAGTTCCTTTTCTCTCATTGAAATGTGTCATATCTTCTTCTCTTTATGTGACATGTGTGCTATAAGAATACAATCATTTCTTTTTACCTTATGAAGCACTAGGTGAGCTACATTACAACAACACGGCTAGAAGCCTTCTCAATAAGGAACGAAAGGGGTGAGCAGGTCCTGTGGCGATGGCTAGCGAGCCGATCCTGGGCTTTGTGAGCGAGCAGGTGTGATGTTGCCCACGATGTCAGACAAAATCATGCATAACATGAGGCGAACAACTTATTGTTTTGATGAAAGCAGCGAGCAAGACTTCTGGGGAGAGGTGAAGGTAGCGAGCAGCTGCTTGCAGGTAGAGAACAGGCCTTCTACGATGAGGAGATGGGATCGTCTAACCTTGTTCATGGGCGCTAGGAAGTGACATAATTGTGCAAGTATTAGTAATGTGCAGCCTTGTCATGTGTTTGAAGGTTGAGACATTCTCTTGTCATGCAGGTTCTTGGGTGATCCTGCCAGATGGCGTCATAGCGAACACCCCTTGGTGAGTGTTTGCTCAAAAGATGTCCACACGCAAGTGTACATGATCGCTATATCGTCGTGGTAAGATTGACCAAGTTTAATATTTATCGACACAGGGAGATGGGGATTTGTAAGGAAATTGTTGTTTCAATTGGAAAGCAAACAAAGCAATAAAGGGAAAAGGTATCTATTGTCTACTAATGTGTCAAAAGAGTAAACTACCTATCACCTTGGGTTGCAAAGTGAGAAAATGTGAGAGATATGTGCTAATGTACTATCCTATGTTTCACATGGTGATGTATCCCTTAGTCATGCAATGAGGTATTGTACAATCAATCGGCTAACCACTCTAACATGCAAAAAGGTCTCCCTAAATACACATCAAAGCCTTTAATTGTTCTTCCAATTCACTATGGATAATTCTCAGTATCTTAGGAATTTTATCAATCACTTAGGATAGCTCTACTCTCGTATGAGACTAACTCCCTAATGGCCCTTATGATCAACTACACATGAAAAGCATTCATACAATCCATCAATGTAGAGAATTGATCATACAACAACTCATAGCATTCAAAAGATCAACATGATCACCACATTACTCCATAGGAGTCATACACCAACACATGAAGGAATTAGCCCATGGCTAATTTGGTAAACAAAAGAACAATTAAACTAGAAGCAATCATCATTATGCAAGAAATGTAAAGGAATGTAGAGAGATTACCTATTACAATGAAAATTGAAAAGATACAAATTACCTCTTAAAACTATCTAACAATCCGGCAATGGAAATTACAAAACAATCGGTCAAAACGTAGCTCTTGGTGTGGAGAGAATGTAGGAACAATCGGATCGATGATCCAAGCGGTAGATCAAAAGTAATTGAAGAAATCGTATAAGAATTCTTATAAACCCAACTAGTAACTACCTCTCTCTCTCTAATCTAATCTAAGAACTTGATTTATGATTTGAAACTAAACTAGATTATGACTTGGATGCCTTGAGAATCTGATCCTTGGAGTATTTATAGTGCTCACAATGCTTAGTCCAAAATGCCCTTCATTAAACGCGCGAAAAGACAAAACAACCCTCGAATTTGGGCCTATCCGAGCATCCGAACGAGTGCATGCCTATAGTCGAACGAACCCAGTTCGTGCGGTCACTCTTTCACCCCTTCATCGTACGAACCAGAGCCCTGTCACATGAATCCGGGCTTGTGGTCGCACGAGCCCAGGCTTGGTTGAGCATGAGCCCAGCTTCGACTCGTCCGATCGATCCTTGACTTCCTTGTTTTCTTCATATCTTGAGTTCTAGAGCTCCGATTGACTCGATTCTTTTATCGTTACGACCCTCTCTTCGAACTCTTCGACATGGTATATCATTTGCCTCCATTGGATCAACTCACAATTTCTGGACTTTTACGAACTTTCTCGTCTCTTGCCAATTTTTGCTCATTTTCACTACAAAACACAACTTTCTAGCCAAAAAGGGTTAAATGCACAAAATATAGCATTTTAGGGTCAAATATGAACATAAACAAATCAAAACCATAGAGAAATGGATGCAAAAACATGCAATTTTGACCCTAATCATACCCCCAAACTAGATTGTTGCTCGGCCTCGAGCAACGAAGCGATAAGATAGGGGAATAATTTTATGTGTGAAGCATCAAGAACAAGATCAATGCCATAGAAACATCACTCAATATCTAGCAAGTCTAAGATACGATATCATATACTCAACTATCAAAATCAAATCAATTAGCACAATATCAAATCAATGAGTCATGATCCTCACAAGATAGGTGTTTCACTCAACCCTCAAGTGTTTAGGCTCACTCATACATCACACCACATACACATACTACCATAAGCTTGGCTCAAGTCTACATTCTCCACCATTTGTAATGACAAATCAATCACACATCAATGAGGACTTTTAAAGGTTGTAGTGTTGGCTCTTTGGTAGGAAAGGAACATATGGATAAAAGTGGCTAAGTATGATTAGTAAAGCATAGAAGGAATAAACGTAGAGATCATTCACCTCTTCATGCCATTGTACACATGCTCTTCATGCTCTTTCAAAATCACACTTCAAAGAATCATTCTTCCCTTTTTGACAAATTGTGAACTTACTCACAACGCTAGAGTTAAACTTGACCATAATTTTTCAAAAAGTCAACCTTTTTAATTTCTTGCAAGCACTTGCCTTTGAACCTTCTTTTCATAACAATCCATGCATTGAATTTCTTTCCACATTGGCCACCAATTTCTTCATCATATCACCAATCTTCCTTCCTTCTTTTCACTATACTAATCATAAGGACAAGAGAGTTCCAAAAAGGAAGAAAAAGGGCTTAAAGTGTGGTTAGCCAAATGAAAGGATTATAAGCACAAAATGGGTAGCAAAGGATATCAATATCAATGGTAGGCTCATAGGGCAAAGTGGCTCAATATAGATCAAAGAAAATGCCTCATATCATCTCATGTGAAATCAATATCTAATGTAGCCTCAAATAAGACCAAAGCCAAGTTCTAGAGTATAATGCACATGTGTGGAACACACATAAAAAAATGTCATCCGTTCAAGATTGAAACGGGCAAAATTGGCTCAAAACTCACGGGTAATGGTTAATCAAGACTTATACCATATCAATATGCTCATATCAATGAAATCTCAAGAATCATGAATTCAAAAGTATCAAAGATAAAACAAGAATCAAGCAATAAATCCACTACACTAATCATGACTTTCAACTCATCCATACAACAATAAACATATCTCATGCATTCACTACTCAAAGCAAACAACAATATGACCAAAAATAACAAGCAAAACAAGGCCTCACAACAAGCATATGGTCTAAAACATCATAAAAGCACTAAAAATCAATATAAGAATAGCATTGCGAAGAGAATGACAAAACGATCACACACCCCCAAACTTTTTTGGACCATAGGTCTAAAAAGTTTGGCAAAGAAGTGGAGACAAGATCAAGCAATGCACAAAACGAAGCAAATACAACCAGAATCAACAATTAAGCTCAAAATAGCAATCCTAAACAAACTACAATCTAAACAAGCAATCACACAAGAACAAACTAAAATGAGGAAAAGGAAGCAAGTGAACAAACATAAGTAACAAAGGAGTATAGAAAACATACCTACGGAAGGAAGTGAAGAGTAGAAATATAGAGCTTAAGTTCCAAGAATATTCCTCTCCTTTTCATGTGTGTTATGGAAGAGTGTCTGTGCAAAAATTTGGTGTAAAATGTGTGTGTTTGTGTGTGGATTAAGGTGTACAATGGTGTAGCAAGAAAATGTGGTCAATACAAGAAAAATGGTCAAAGGAACTTACCTCGAAAGGTGCGCTCGGTCAGCCTTGGTGAGCCACTCTGACAGCTCCTGAGGGAGCGGGAATTTCTGCCCTGGGCCGTAGCAAACCGCTAGGACACACTAAGGCCAGCGCTCGGACACCTTGAACCATCCGCTCAATCAGAGCCTTTTTTCAAAATTTCCGAATTTAATTTTTCTACACCATTTCAAACAATTTTTAAACATCACAAACATCATCAATCAATATCAAATAGCCCATATGAAGAATGATCACACCCCCCAAACTTTTTCGGATTGTAAATCCTAAAAGTTTGGAAAAGAATGATGAATATGGCAATAGCTAAGCAATTAAGCACACATCCAAGTATAATCATGCACAACACTATCCAAAACCAATCCTACCATCTCAGTATAAACTCCCCCAAACTACCAATTAAGCACAAGTAAAAATCAAGAGTGAAAATATCACAACTTACTTCCTAATCCAAAATCATTAAAACAAAACAAAAATCTAACTAACAAAGGATATCAAAAGGATATAAGGGTGGGTTGCCCCCCACCTAGCGCTTGGATTTAATGTCCCCTAGCCGGACGCACCAATGTTAGCTAAATGGCCAAGGATATTTGTCGTCCTCCCCATCATACATCAATCTCATAGAAACATGATCAAGGAAACAAGTAGGATTTCTACCCCACACCCCTACTTTCCTTGTCATTTTGAACTTATAAGCACAAGAAAATTCATCTTTTCTCAACCTAATCCACCCCCATCTCCTACTATAAAAAATATTCAAGAAGATTTTCAATTCAAGCTTATAATCAATTATATCAAGAGGTAAGACATATTCACAATGAACAACATTATCAATTAAAGCACAAGTAGAAGAGTCTAGGGGTAGAGAAATGCTCATTTCTCCTTGAAGCTCATCTTCCACTTCATTTTGTTGTTCTTTCTCCATGAAGCTCATGTCCATAGGTGGACATTCATCTACCTCTTCTTGATTATTCTCTTTTCCTCCTCTTGAATCATCTCTTTCCTTCTCCTCCATTTCTTGTTCTTTCACTTGATTCCTATCAAATTTAGCAAAAGAAGTAGAATCATAAATGTCAACATTAAGAGATTTAGTACGAATAGTGAAAGAAGAAGGGGTATAAGATCCTTTTTCATTGTAGTTCAAGATTATCTTGAATCTTCATCATTTAAATCTTGATTCTCTTCAAGAAATCTATCAATTAGATCATATATGTCTTCTTTTTGTTCATCTTTCTCTTTCTCTTCTTTTTCTATTTCTTCTTCCTTAGACATGTGGGGAGGAGAAGGATTTGAATATGGATATGGGTAAGGAGAGGAATTAGGATAGGGAGAGGAATAAGGATATGGATAATGGTATGGGTGGTGGTAGAATTGTTGAGGAGGCGGTTGATATGGAGATGGTCAATATGGAAGAGGTTGATATGTGTATGGTTGAGGACGGTATGTGTATTGTGGAGAATACGAGTAATAATTGTATTCGCCCATCTCAATCGAGCTTACTCCTACAAAAATAAGCAAGTATCAACACTCACCAAGAATGATTAAGAACACACAAAGAAACAAAGATAAGACATGTAAACACACATCACCACAAGTATCAAAACTCTCACAATATTACCAACAAAATTCGAACATAAAAGAAACAACAAACATCCAAACAAACTAGTCGTCTCCCCGGTAACGGCGCCAAAAACTTGTTTGCTCAAAAGATGTCCACACGCAAGTGTACGTGATCGATATATCGTCGTGGTAAGATTAACCAAGTTTAATATTTATCGAACACAGGGAGATGGGTATTTGTAAGGAAATTGTTGTTTCAATTGGAAAGCAAACAAAGCAATAAAGGGAAAAGGTATCTATTGTCTACTAATGTGTCAAAAGAGTAAACTACCTATCACCTTGGGTTGCAAAGTGAGCAAATGTGAGAGATATGTGGTAGTGTACTATCCTATGTTTGACATGGTGATGTATCCCTTAGTCATGCAATGAGGTATTGTACAATCAATTGGCTAGTCACTCTAACAGGCAAAAAGGTCTCCCTAAATACACATCAAAGCCTCTAATTGTTCTTCCAATTCACTAAGGATAATTCTCACTATCTTAGAAATTTTATCAAACACTTAGCATGCATTGACCTAATAACAAGAAGATTTAGGAAAATAGTTCTACTCTCGTATGAGACTAACTCCCTAATGGCCCTTATGATCAACTACACATGCAAAGCATTCATACAATCCATCAATGTAGAGAATTGATCATACAACAACTCATAGCATTCAAAAGATCAACATGATCACCACATTACTCCATAGGAGTCATACACCAACACATGAAGGAATTAGCCCATGGCTAATTTGGTAAACAAAAGAACAATTAAACTAGAAACAATCATCATTATGCAAGAAATGTAAAAGAATGTAGAGAGATTACCTATTACAATGGAAATTGAAAAGATACAAATTACGTCTAAAAACTATCTAACAATCCGGCAATGGAAATTACAAAATAATCGGTCAAAACATAGCTCTTGGTGTGAAGAGAATGAAGGAACAATCGGATCGATGATCTAAGCGGTAGATCAAAAGTAATCGAAGAAATCGTAGAAGAATTCTTATAAACCCAACTAGTAACTACCTCTCTCTCTCTAATCTAATCTAAGAACTTGATTTACGATTTGAAACTAAACTAGATTATGACTTGGATGCCTTGAGAATCTGATCCTTGGAGTATTTATAGTGCTCACAATGCTTAGTCCAAAATGCCCTTCATTAAACGCTCGAAAAGACGAAACAGCCCTCGAATTTGGGCCTATCCGAGCATCCGAACGAGTGCCTTCCTATAGCCAAATGAACCCAGTTCGTGCGGTCACTCGTTCACCCCTTCGGCGCACGAACCAGAGCCCTGTCGCACGAATTCGGGCTTGTTGTCGCACGAGCCCAGGCTTGGTTGCGTACGAGCACGGCTTCGACTCGTCCGATTGATCCTCAACTTTCTCGTTTTCTTTATATCTTGAGTTCTAGAGCTCCGATTGACTCAATTCTTTTTCCGTTTTGAACCTCTCTTCGAACTTTTTAACATGGTATATCATTTGCCTCCGTTGGATCAACTCAAAATTTCTGGACTTTTACGAACTTGCTTGTCTCTTGTTGATTTTTGCTCGTTTTCACTTCAAAACACAACTTTCTAGCCAAAAAGGGTAAAATGCACAAAGTATAGCATTTTAGGGTCAAGTATTGACATAAGCACATCAAAACCATAGAGAAATGGATGCAAAAACATGCAATTATGATCCTAATCAGTGAGCAAGTCTTTAGGCGGGAAGCTTTAAAGCTTTAAGTTGTTTTCCTATAAAGCTTTTTGTAAGGAGATGTTCCCTTCTTGATTTTAGTCTTTTATCTTCGTCTGTCTTGTGCGTAAATTGCTTCTATAACTCTTGTAGTTATGATTAATATCTTTCTCTTTAAGCATGTAACTTAATCGCTTATATCAACACATGACTTCAATAATGAGAGGAGCGGTGACTCGTTTTTTGAGAGAGGGGGTAGAGAGAAAGATCTGATATTTGAAATGAGAGAGATGAGAGAGGAAGAGGTTGAAATAGTGGAGGTTTCAGATGTAAGGGTGATGGGTGAGGTCCACACCTGGTGTTATTTGTAATGAAGTGTTATTTTGAAACATGGAATTTTTAGTGGGGTAATTTGCAACTAGGTGTCTATAAATGGGGTGTTATATATATTGTGACCAGAATTATATAATTTTAGGCCTCCAAATTATGGTTTACCGGATCCTAGATTTATCCAAAATGGGTCAGATTTTTCTAATGTAATAGTGTAGGGTCTTATTATGTTAATTTGTAATAGGCCCATATATAGGACAAGTAGGCCTTTTTGTTCTTTTTATAGAAGATCTCCTCATTTGTAAAAGCCTAGGAATTTTATTCAAAGAAATATAATATACACAAGTTAGAGGCTCTCTTGAGAACCATACATACATATTTTGCATTCTTGAATATGGAATATGACATTTCTTCAATTATGTAAATCTAAACCATCCTTATATATACATATCTTCACTGTTAAATACCTCAGTTATTCATCACCATTATATTTATATATATATATATATGCAATGAAGTTTTTCCTCATTTCAGTTCATAAGAGCCCATTCATTAGTAATTCAAAATTATGATAAATATAAACTCAAGATATATATTGCTGGTCCCAAAGGCAGGTTTTGGAGTAAGAATACCCTGAGTCAAGTCTAGAAGGGGGGGTTGAATAGACTTGAAGGGATTCAAAACCTTTTTCAAATTATTTTCGACTTATTTCAAAAACAGCAGACTACTTGAGATAGTTAGAATTTGGAAATTGTGCGCTGTGGAAATTTATGCGGAAACAATTTAGTGAAAATCAATTTTAGGTTATGTGCACAAATGAAGAGCAGGAAATAAAGATGCGAGAGACAAAGAATTTATAGTGGTTCGGACAAAAGGTCCTACTCCACTCTCCACAATCCAACTGGAATTGTGGGGCTCTCCACTAACTTTACTCACTCACTCACTCACAAACTTCGAAAGTACTACTCTCTTACAATCAGTCAAAGCTAAAACAACAATCGACTTCTAAAAGCTTCTACAAAGCTTACAATAGATAAGTTTGAATATAGAGTGTTGAGTGCGAGTAATGATTTTGACAGAGTTTCGGCAAGCTTAAAGTGCGTGTAAATCCGTTACTGAAATCATCACTGTTACTCTAATTTATAGGGTCAAATAACGAGCCGTTGGGATAGACTAGAAATCTGAGATCCTATAATTTCGCATTCAATCAATCATGAAAATTGATTAAATCTTCCTTCTTGATTCCCATAAATCTTCGCGATCCACAATCAATCAAGTTTGTCCCCTTTTGATTGATCTACTATTCTGGGAATGTTCCTTCTTGTGTCGCAAGTCCCCTTTAAAATGATTCCGAAGAATTTGGGCGAGGCACAAGACTCCAGCTGATCTGTCTCCTCAGCTGGTGTACGGTCTGCTGGTACTTGGACCTCAGCTGATGTGCACCTCAGCTGATTTTCTGGACCTCGTCTTGAGTTTCTTGATCCTTGGTCCTTGTCATGTCTGCGACGTGCTCAGCTGATCAGCTGATCTTCTGATAACAGCTGATCTGTCTCTTCTGATAAACTCCTCTTGATACTCCAGTGTCAGCTACTCTGATATTCTGTCTTCTAGAAATGGCTAAGTCCTCAAGACCTCAGTTGGTCTTCTTCTCTATGAAAGCTTCGGATCTTCTAGGCAGCAAGGTTGATTCCCCCTTACCAGAACCTATCTAATCCTAACTACTCATCAGCTGACTAACAGGTTCAGTTGGTCCTATTACAAGCTGATTGGTTTATCATATCATCAAAACATCTAACTGGAATATCCTAACAAATTCCCCCTTTTTGATGATATCAAAACCAACTCAGCTGATCTCAAAGAATAATCATATTTAATCCAAGATCAACATAGAACTGAAAAGAAGATCTTTAAATAAGATCTTTCAGACAGAAAGTAAAGAGCAGCTGACAACAAGAAGTTGTCTGGAAAACGTAAACTTCATTAAACAGAACAAGTAGTTACAAAAGATGATAACCTGGCCTCATCTGACTCAGCTGGTCTATTACATTATCAACAGTTCCTGTTGTCCATAGGTACTTGCATCCAGTCGAGGAACCTCTTCTCTATCTCCTTCAGAGCAGCAACAGAGGTATCTGGAAGATCTGGAAAGAAGCAAGTCACCATCTGCAACCATATCTTCCTGATTTCTATCCAGTCAATCTTCCCACTATCATCAGTTGGTGTAGGAAAATACTCTATCTCAGGCAACTCCGGCTGAACATCCACTTTGAGCATCACTTCAGTGATTTCCTTAAAGAAGATTGGAAACTTCTCCTTTAGCCAATCTCTGAACTCTGCATTCTTCTCCCTTTCTCCTCTGGTGTCTTCTCCTCTGAGAACATAGAAGTGGATTATGAGCCTTGCCTTTATAGTCCTCCAGAGATCAATAAGCTCGGCTGGCAGGTCCTTGCAAAACCAATCAATTGGTCCGTCAACCAAAGGTTCATTGGGATCACGTACGTACTTTCCAGCCTTTGACTTGCTACCCTGGGAACTCATCTTCCCTTGTTTCTTCAACTTCCTCTGATAGCGTCTCTCCAGCTCATCATTCATCTCCCGCTCATGCCTCTTGTTCCTCTCTTCTAGAGTCTCCTTCTCAGCTAGTTGTAGTTCTTTGGCAAGCTTCTCATCAAGCTCAGCATTCATGACACGTTTCTTCTTCTCTCTTTCCTCAGCTATCACCTCTTGTCTTTGCAGAGCCTCAGCCATCCTCTGATCTCTTAACACCTGAGCCCTCTGTTGTGCCTAATTTCGAGTATTGACATACTCTTCTACATTCTGAATCCTGGCAGACAGAACTCCACTGTTTTCCATTATCAGCGCCTTCAAGGATTTTATCTCGGCTTGCAGAGCAGCGATATCAGCTGAGTTCTTCTCTTCCCCCTTTTTGATGTCATCAATAGCAGATGAAGAGGGTAGAGATGTGGGAAGCTTATCAAAAGTAGCTTTAAGGTCCTCCTGGCCATCTTTGCATTCGGCAACTTGTCTTTTCAGATTTTCAGCCATCAGCCTGATCCTATCAGATTCAGCAGAGAGAGGTAGAAGCATCATCGAGGAATGCCTTGGCAGTATCTTTGAAACTTTGGCGAGTGTGGAAAAGCTCATTCCTAGTGACATACAAGCTGTCCTCAAGAGCATCTCGCAGCTTGTTCCGATGGTCCAGCAACACATGGTGGACATGCTGTTCAATCAGCGAGGGGGCAGCAGACTTGGCAGCCAATAGAGTGATCATCAAAATAATCTTTTAATCTATCAAGAATATATGGAGTCACCTGATCAGCCGGGTTGATTTTGTAGTTTGCTGCTAGAGGAATAAATTCTGACTTCGCTGTTTCCGGGCAATCCAGCGCAACCCCATCCTTAAGCAGCAAAGCACGTGCAACCTTCCGAAGACCTTAGGGTGTGGTCAGCTGAGATGGTACCTTAACCTCCAAGGCATCCATCAGAATCTCTTCCCACTCAATGAAGGCAGCTTCACCCATTTCCTTCACTAATTCCAGAAGAAATGTAACGGGATCCTCTCTCGCCTGAGCCTAGGCAAGACCATCAGCCAGCAGATCTTGGTAAGCTGGGTAAGGGTTGAGTTCTGGGATATATAGGGCAAGATGGGCTAGGGCAGTGATGATCATCCCTTGTTCAAGAGGCCCTTTTGAACGAAGGTGAGATAAGCGAGCTTGTTGGGCCATTTCTGTGGGGGAGTTGGGGGTTTCTAGGTCAATGGGTTCAGGGTGAGAGGGTTGAGGATCAGTTGAAGGCTCACCAGAGGCAGCTATCTCCTTTGGTTCATTGCCAGCTGGGGGTTGTGAAGGTGAGGGGTCAGCTGGGGGTGTGGAGTGGGTAGAAGTTTGGGATTTCGGAGATTCATGGTGTGATGGGGAATGTGAAGAAATGTGTGGGGGGTCAGATGAGGGAGTAGGGTGAGCTGACCTGATAGGCTGAGCTTCAAGTGGTGTGTCTGCTGAAGGAGCCTCTTCAGAAGACTGAACAACCTCTATCTCAGCAACCGATGGCTCAGCTGACTCCTCCTCTTCTGATTCCTCCTCTTCTTCACCAGAATCAGAAGCTGACTTTTCCTCTGAATATGCCTCCTCTGCTGACTCCTCTTCTGCATCAGAGGGCTCATATACCAGCAGAGTAGATTTTTCAGCTGAAGACTTCTTCTTCAGGCTGCTCAGACGAGCAGTATCATCTTCATCATCAGAGTCAAAGGAAAGTTTCCTTTGAACAGGTGTAACATCCCTCTTGGCCTTCTTTCTTCTCTCAACCCTAGCAGCAGGCTCAACATCCTTTCTCTTCTGCTTCTTCCTGGTATCAGCAGAAGGACCCTGAACAGCTGGTGCTGGATCAGCTATAGAATCCGAATCAGCAGGTCCAATGACATCTAATTTGCTTCCCCTAAGGAACTTTGTATGGTTGTAGTCGACAATCCATTCACCATCCCACTAGTGCTCTGGCAGCAAATGTCTCAAGATTATGGTAATCTTGGTAGCCATTGAACATTTGGACTTTAGCCTGTAAATCTGCTGACCATTCACAATTTCAGCAACACATCGCTTAGACTCCTGCTCCAAGCAGAACCACAGCAGACTCACCCAGTCTGCTTGAACCCCATCCAGTATCGTCCGAGCCACATTTAGGTGAAGTTTGGTCACAACATCCAAACTTCCCTGATCTGCTAGAATAACTTTGGTCACGATATCCATCAGAAACCTAAACCTCCTCCTCAGCATATTATTTTTAAGGTTTGTGGTCTTGTTCTTCTGACTCTTTCTCGCCATCATTTTGAAGGTAGTCAGATAATCAGCTTCTTTGTATGTGTGGGGATGGATACCGGAGGTTGATAAACCAAAAATTTGAGCAGCAACTTCCTTAGACAAGACAACCGTTTCCCCATCATCCAAAGAACCAATGGTGTTAGGGCTGAACTGGGCTTTGAGAAGAAACTGGAAAGCATAGTAGTTCAAGGTCTTGTGATAGGCGGCGTCATGGATATGAAGGTTCAGAGATTATGATGCTGAAGAAGGTTTAGTATCTCTCGAATCTCTGGAACCCTAGTTGTGTCGTAATCAACACACATCTCGGCATACATCTTCTTCTTGAGCATCTTTTTCAGAGCTTTGTTATCCATGGCTTCAATACAGAGATTAATAGCACAAAGAAATTTACAGAAAATAGAGAGGAAGATAGAGAGATATTGAAGTGAGAAAGTTTTTAGAGAGGGGGTAAAAGGGCATTTATACGAAACAAGAGGAATGAGCAGTTTTTCCAAATTAAAAACCAATCAATATTGATCGTAGATTGGTATATTGCATCACATAAATCAAGGGTCCAGATTGAGTGACCTTTGAGAATTTTGGGGGTGATGCGTAAGTGTCAGGTTTTTGAAAAGGTTTTTGGCCGCCAAAAATCCCACCTTTTGGTAAAAAGGTAATGATTAATGTTTTTGTGATGTAATAAGGGCGGTGAGAAATTAATTACCACAGACACTTTATTTTGGGAAAAGTAATAAATCCCCGAATTTTCAAAAAGGAAAGATTTTATTGCCAATTTTCTAAAATAATTTTAGAAATTAGGGATTTATCAAATTTTAGAAAAGATTCTTATATTTCAAATCGATAATCGAAAAACATAGAAGGAAAGTACTTATCGAGTAGTTGTCTTGGCATGATCAGCTGATAAGATTAATCCTCTTGAAAATCTTTTCTGCTCATCTGGGTCCTCTATGTCAGTTGACATGGGTCAGCTGAGGTGAAATGGTCTTATCTTACTCTCATGACTTATACCTGAATCAAGTTAGATATAATAGGATAGGAAAAGAACACGAAAGAATTAAATAGACATACCAGATCAGCTGATGTAAAGATCAGCTGAATACCTCAGCAGATTCCCCCTCAGCTGGTCACCAGCTGACTATCTAGATGACCTTTTATTCCCCTTCTAAAGAATTTCCTCTCCATCCACCATTCCTAACTCAGCTACCAATTCTCTGAATCTTACCTCTGCTAAAGGCTTGGTAAGTACATCTGCTCTCTGCTTCTCTGTATGGATCTTCTCCATCCTGATGTCTCCCTTCTCAGCATGGTCTCTAAGAAAATGATGTCTTATATCCACATGCTTACATCTGGTATGGAGAACAGGATTTTGAGTAATGGCTATTGCACTTGTGCTATCACAGAAGATGGGTATCTCTTCTGTGATCACATGGTAGTCCCTCAGCTGTTGTTTGATCCAGAGCAGCTGAGAGCAGCAGCTACCAGCAGCCATGTACTCTGCCTCAGTTGTGGAAGTAGCTACTGAGGTTTGCTTTTTGGAGAACCAAGATATCAGCTTACTTCCCAGAAACTGACATGTGCCTGAAGTTGATTTCCTATCAATTTTGCACCCTCCATAGTCAGAATCAGAATACCCACTCAGCTGAAAATTGTCATCAGCTGGGTACCAGAGGCCTAGATTGTAAGTACCCTTCAACTACTTCACAATTTTCTTTGCTGCTTCCAGATGAGATTTCTTAGGATTTGCCAGAAACCTTGCACAAACCCCTACTGCAAAGCTGATATCAGGTCTGCTGGCAGTGAGATACAGCAGAGAACTAATAAGTCCTCTATAGTGTGTCTGATCCACTTTCTCACCAGCTTCATCTGGATCCATGCTAAAGTTTGCCATCATTGGAATCTTAGACTCTCTGCTGCTACTGACTCCAAACTTCTCTATCAAGTTCTTGGCATACTTAGCTTGGCTGATAAATGTTCCATTGGACATCTGCTTCACCTGAAGTCCAAGAAAGTAGGTCATCTCCCCCATCATGGACATCTCAAACTTGCTTGTCATCAGCTTGCTGAACTGATCACACATCTGCTTGTTGGGGGAGCCAAAGATGATATCATCCACGTAGATCTGCACCAAGAGGATATCATCTCCATTTTCTTTTCTGAACAAAGTCTTGTCTATCTTTCCTTTGTTGAATCCACTGTCCAGCAGGAACTGTGATAGAGTATCATACCATGCCCTAGGTGCCTGCTTTAGTCCATATAAAGCCTTCTGCAACCTATAAACCTTGTTACCAATTACAAATCCTGGTGGTTGTTCCACATATACCTCTTCTGCCAGGATTCCATTCAGAAAAGCTGACTTGACATCCATCTGATATACCTTGAACCCTTTGAAAACAGCATAGGCAAAAAATAATTTGATGGCTTCTAGTCTTGCCACAGGAGCAAATGTCTCATCATAGTCAATCCCCTCTGACTGTGAATACCCCTGGGCTACTAGCCTTGCCTTGTTTCTCACCACAACATCATTTTCATCCTTCTTGTTCTTGAAGACCCATTTAGTGCCTATGACCTTCTGATGTTTGAGCCTCTCCACTAGAGTCCAAACTTCTTGTCTTGCAAACTGGTTTAGCTCCTCTTGCATAGCTACAATCCAGTTTGGATCTTCAAGGGCTTCATGGATATTTTTGGGTTCTATCAGGGACACATAACAGCTTAACTGAGCACCCAAGTTTAGCTTTTTTCTGGTTTGAACACCTATACTTGGATCTCCTAAGATCTGCTCAGCTGGGAAATCGGACTTCTTTTTACCCCTCTGAGGAGCCATGGTCTGCTCCTCTTGGGTTTTATCTGATATTCCACCTTGGTTAGTGTCAGGAGTCAATGTGCCATCATCTGGTGCTGATGAAGGCTTATCAGCTGTCTTGGGGTCATCATCTGAATCTGAATCTGATTCTATTCTGGGTACCACAACCTTAATCAGATCTGGCTTATCTAACAGATTCAGCTGATCCACCTCATGTGCTAGCTTCTCTTTCCTGTACTCATTAAAAAATTCATCAAATACAACATGGGGTGTCTCCTCCACACAAAGAGAGACCTTATTAAAGACTCTATAGGCTTTGCTACTTCCAGAATATCCTAAGAATATTCCTTCAGCAACCTTAATTAGCATCAAAAGTCTTTAATTTAGTCTTTCCATTGTCATGGATGAAACACCTACACCCAAAAATATGGACAGAGGAAAGGTTAGGAGTTTTACCTTTGTACATTTCATAAGGGGTCTTGTCATGTCTCTTGACTGGTAGACACCTATTTTGGATGAAGCAAGCAGTGTTGATGGCTTCTGCCCAAAATCTTTGAGGAGTCTGATATTCAGCTAACAAGGTCCTTGCTGCCTCCTTTAGGGTTTTGTTTCTCCTCTCAGCTAACCTATTCTGCTGAGGTGTTCTGGCAGCTGATGTCTCATGCTGAATACCATTATCCCTGCAGTAGTCAGAAATAACAGAGTTAAGAAACTCATTACCTTTATCACTTCTGATTCTGACTATGCTGAGGTCTAGCTCCTTCTGAATCCTCTTGAACAAAGCAGCTTGACCATAGTCTCATTCTTCTTGAACAAGAACACTACCCAAGTGAATCTTGTATAATCATCAACAATCACCAGTGTATACTTCCTTCCACTGAAGCTAAGAGGTGAGACAGGTCCAAACAAGTCCATATGAAGCAGCTGGAGTGCTTTTGTTGTTGAAGTACTCTGCACATCCGTGAATGAGGCTTTAGTCTGCTTCCCTTTCTGACAGGCATCACACTTATGCTCAGATGCAAACACCTCATTTGGTAGTCCTCTGACTAGACCCTTCCCTGCAACCTTGTTGAGTCTTGAAGTTCAGATGACCTAATCTCTTGTGCCAGAGCCAGCTGACTTCTGATGAGCTTTTAGCAACCAAACATGAGTCAGCTGGACAGTTTGCAAAATCTGCAAGATACATATTACCTCTTCTGAGGCCAGTTAGTAGTACCTGCTCATTTAAATCATTAATAACAAGACAAGAGTTCTTAGAAAATCTTACAGAATACCCATTGTCACAGAATTGGATACTGACAGAAGATTGTGCATAAGACCTTCTACATTGTAGACTTCTTCAACTCTTGTTCCTTTGATAAGCAGGGTGCCAACTCCTCTGGTGACTCCAAAATTATTGTCACCGAATACAACTCTAGGCCCATCAAGCATCATAAAGTCCTGGAGGTGATGCTTTTCAAACGTCATGTGTTTCGAGCATCCGCTATCAATGTACCATACATGACACTTGGCTTCTCCTCTCTCTATTGGGCTAGAGTTTGCCTGAAATTAAAACTCAGGCTTTAGGTACCCTTTCTTTGGGTCCTGATTGGTTAGTTTCCACTTTCTGGATCCACAGGTAGAGATCATCCTTTTGAGGTTTAGGAGATCTCAGCCTTCTACCATACTTGTCCACAAAAATCATCTCCTTTAGAGGATCTCTCCTTGGGCGATGAGTGATAACAGCAGGCTTGTAGGTGGGCTGCTCAAAAGGGTAGTTTCGGCTTAAGCCTCGGAATGACTCATATACTTTAGCCTGTGAAGGCTTGCCTATTTTGGTTACATTAAATGTAACCCAGGATTGAGGTCTGGTTTGCTTGGGCTTACTCTGCTGAGATGACCTAAGCTTATCATTCCTCTGCTGATTCTACTGAGGTCTCCTTGTCTTAGCAGAGCTTTGACTTGGATGCCTCTTCTGGTCTTGGGGCTTCTGAACTATGGACTTATATTGGTTATCGGCAGGCTTCTGAGTTTTAGTACTCTTCTGCTCTGCTGAAACCTTATGATCTCCAGCAGACTTCTGAGCTTTGGAGCTCTTCTATCCAGCTGGGACCTTTTCTGTCCCTCTGCTCTTTTTCCCTTCTGATCCAGATGCAGGCTCAGCTGGCCCTTTACCCTTTCTAGGATCCCTAATTAACCCACTGTCACCTTTCTTCTTCTTTTGTGGTTTGGGTTTGGGATAACCAAGACCCCTTTTGTCATTCACAGTTTGTGAGGACTCAGCTATTTCAGACACGACATTTTTTACCTTAGTCAGCTGGTCCACTTTCAATTGAAGCTGCTGTGAATTTTTTATTGTCAGTTCATTCTGCTTGAAGAGTTCATCGAACTTAGCTGTCAGCCGATTATTTTCTTCACTCAAAACAGTGTTCTCAGAAAGCAGCTTTTCTATCAGCTTCTCATGTTCCTCACATTTTGCTATTAAGTCAACAGACTTGTTAGCATGTGAGCCATAGGATATCACTGGCAGTCTAGCACTTTCCAGATCCTGTCTCAAACTTAGAACATCAGCTTTCAGACTAGAGTTCTCCTCTTCCAGCTTAGAACAAACTTTTAAGGAGGATTGAATATCAGATAACAACTTGTGTATATCTGAATCCATAGAATAGGTAGAAGAGCAAGATGAGCTAACAGAGTGGGTAGGAGAATTTACCTCTTCTACCTTGGCAATAAGGCAGATGTCTTCTTCTGACTCAAAATCAGATGAAGATGCGGATGAGCTGATGTCCTGCTTCTCCTCCTCTGCCAGCAGAGCTCTCTTGTCAGCAAATCTACGATCTCTCTTCATCCTCTTCTCTTCTCTCTCCCATGGTGTAAGCTGAGGACAATCATAGCTGAGATGCCCTGGCTTGTTGCAAGAATAGCAAACACCATCTCCTCCTCTCATGGGACTTGGTTCCCTCCTTCTCTCTAGAGATTTGTATCTGGTCTCCTGCTCATCTGATGGTCTTCTGGAATCAGATGACTTCTGGTATCTCGTTGAAGAGTCACCTTTGTTCTTCTTCCAATGGGATTTGTACTTCTGGAATTTGTTTGACATCTTGTCAAACTTCATGGTTAGCAAAGCAAGTAGCTCCTTTAAGCTCATGTCCTCTGGAGTTGAGGACTGCAGCAGAGAATGCAACATTTTTTGCAGCTGATGATGATGATGGAGTCTCATCTTCTTGATCTTCTTCTTGAATATCGAACTCATGTGCTTTCAGATGAGATAATAGTATATGATGACTCATCTTAGATAGGTTCTTTGTCTCCTTGATCACAGTCACCTTCACTCTCCATCTGGGAGTGAGAGATCTCAGAATTTTGTTGTTGATCTCCTTCTCTGAATATTCCTTTCCTAAAGATCTTGCCTTATTCAGGATGTTTGTTAATCTCATATCTAGCTGATCGATTGTCTCATCAGCCTTCATCTTGAATGTGTCAAAAGTGTGAAGAACGGCTTGAAGTTTATTCTCCTTTATTTGATCATTCCCTTCACACATTAAGGAGAGTTTCTCCCACATCTCCTTAGACGTCTTACAGGTTTTGATCTTTTCAATATATTCCTTTGACAGTGTCTCGATTATTTCAGTTCTTGCCACTTGATCCAAATTGAAGAGTTTTCTCTCAGCATCATTCAGTTCACTCTTCTTCTTTTCTGGCTTCCTTCTTTCACTAATCTCTGCCTCTGGAGTCCTACCATCACTTACTCCTTCCCAGTAAAATTTGATAGGCCCTTCCTCCAGAACATCCAGCATTCGATCATGAATGGCTCCAAGATGATTCTCCATTCTGAATTTCCAGTAATCATAGTCCTCTATGGAGAATTCAGGCAACTTCCTTGTCTTGGATCCATTCTTCTTGTAAGAAGCCATATCTGCAAGTGGTTAGATAAAATGCACACAGAATTTTCTAAAATGATTTTCAGGGATCTGTCCGGGTGACCACCAAAAGCTCTCTCAGGCAGTGGTCTTTTGGACACACAGCTCTGATACCACTTGTTGGTCCCAAAGGCAGGTTTTGGAGTAAGAATACCCTGAGTCAAGTCTAGAAGGGGGGGTTGAATAGACTTGAAGGGATTCAAAACCTTTTTCAAATTATTTTCGGCTTATTTCAAAAACAGCAGACTACTTGAGATAGTCAGAATTTGGAAATTGTGCGCTGTGGAAATTTGTGCGGAAACGATTTAGTGAAAATCAATTTTAGGTTATGTGCACAAATGAAGAGCAGGAAATAAAGATGCGAGACACAAAGAATTTATAGTGGTTCGGACAAAAGGTCCTACTCCACTCTCCACAATCCAACTGGAATTGTGGAGCTCTCCACTAACTTTACTCACTCACTCACTCACAAACTTCGAGAGTACTACTCTCTTACAATCAGTCAAAGCTAAAACAGCAATCGACTTCTAACAGCTTCTACAAAGCTTACAATAGATAAGTTTGAATATAGGGTGTTGAGTTCGAGTAATGATTTTGACAGAGTTTCGGCAAGCTTAAAGTGCATGTAAATCTGTTACTGAAATCATCACTGTTACTCTAATTTATAAGGTCAAATAACTGGCCGTTGGGATAGACTAGAAATCTGAGATCCTATAATCTCGCATTCAATCAATCATGACAATTGATTGAATCTTCCTTCTTGATTCCCATAAATCTTCGCGATCCACAATCAATCAAGTTTGTCCCCTTGATTGATTGATCTACTATTCTGGGAATGTTCCTTCATGTGTCGCAAGTCCACCCTTAAAATGATTCCGAAGAATCTGGGCGAGGCACAAGACTCCAGCTGATCTGTCTCATCAGCTGGCGTACTGTTTGCTGGTACTTGGACCTCAGCTGATGTGCAGGTCTGCTGATGTGCGCCTCAGCTGATTTTCTGGACCTCATCTTGAGTTTCTTGATCCTTGGTCCTTGTCTTGTCTGCTACGTGCTCAGCTGATCAGCTGATTTTCTGATATCAGCTTATTTGTCTCTTCTGAGAAACTCCTCTTGATACTCCAGTGTCAGCTACTCTGATCTTCTATCTTCTAGAAATGGCTAAGTCCTCAAGGCCTCAGCTGGTCTTCTTCTCTATGAAAGCTTCAGATCTTCTAGGCAGTAAGGTTGATTCCCCCTTACTAGAATCTATCTAATCCTAACTACTCATCAGCTGACTAACAGGTTCAGCTGGACCTATTACAAGCTGATTGGTTTATCATATCATCAAAACATCTACCTGGAATATCCTACCATATATACATATATATGTGCATAATGACTTCAAACATGTACCCACTGGCTTCATGAAAATATGGCAAAGAGGGGGAAAGAAGGTTGTACAACAGACAAGGAAAGAGGAAAACAATGCTCATTACGAAAGACTAACTTCATTAGCGAATATATTAACTTTAAAATCAATAAAAGATAAAAATAAAAAAAATATTAATACGATAATAAATAATACAAAAAATAAAATGAATCTTCAAAATAATTAAATTAAGTAGTATTTGAATAAATTATTTAAACCTAACTAAAATTTGAAAAAAAATGAAATAAGTCAAGAAAAATAAAAAATAAGTTTAAAAATTAAATTTAAAAAAATATATAAAACAAGTCAATAAAATCTTCAAAAGATATTAATTTTTTTGAATTTTTTTTAATAAATAAATAGGCTAAAGCTTGATAAAGTCAGTTTTTTTTTTTTAAATCAACTAAACTTCATAAATATTTAAATTAAAAGTTAATTATATTTTAATTTATATGTATCTTGAATTAAAATTTAAACTTTTTAAAAGTAATTTCTTAGTTTTAACTATTTTTAAAGTTTTAGTTGGATTTCTTAACTATTTATTAAAGATTTGATGGGATTATTTGAAGATTTAGTTGATTTATTTTAATATATACGTAGACTTCATTCTTTTTTTAATTTATTTTAATTTCATTATTTAAATATTTATCTGCTTTTTAAAAAAAATTTATTAGACTTTAATTGATATTGTTAGTTTTTTAATTGCTATTTTGTGTGTATTTTTTTAAGTTATTTAGAAATTAACGGATTCAAATTTAAGAAGTAATTTTAATATTAAATTACTTAAAAGTTAAAATTGAAGTCTATAATTCTAGAAAAAACATTAATTCATCTTATTTTATATAAGGATAACTTAATTTTTAATACATGTTTTTTTTTTTTCTAAAATAAAAGAATATTTTTTTAAAAAATTATGTATAAATGGTGGAACTCGAAAAATAATTATTTATACAATACTTTTTTTTGATTTAGATATTATGTATACAATACTTAATTGTGTTCTTACAAAGCAGAAGCATGGGTAAGAATAAGAAACAACTAGAAGCGTTAAATTGTAAACAACCCTACGTATACATACACAAGTGTCCCACTCCCACCCCACAGAACATTAAATTCTTTTTCTTTTAAGAACCCTAAATTCTAATAAATATAGAAAAAACACTGGTCCCAAAGTTGGCAATGAAATAGATTCTCACATCTACGTGTTAGATTCGGCGTTTGTGCACATGACTTTCATTATTATTGCCAACAATACAAGGTATACGTGTACCTCTTATACATATTGATCTCTTTTGAATATATAAATTTAATTAAAATGGGACCTCTTGCATCTATGCATACAGGTACAAACTTTTAAACTGTGTTATCCCCAATTATTCACCTATATCTTATTTAACTCAATAGACTCTGTAGGCAGGCTGAATACTTTCGATGACAGGGTAAACAACCAGATTTTCTCGTTTAAAATCATTTTATCACATCTAAAATTTAAAATTTATAAAAATAGAAAAAATCAATTTATTTGTATAATATTTAAATATCTTCCACGCGTGTGATTTGAATTTTCATAACCTTGTCAATTTTATTACGTGGAGGACCGAACTAAATTTAAGTTTTGATACCATGAAAATTTTTTAGGGTGTGATTATACATACCTCAAATTTCTTTAAACATATCCCAATCACTAAACATACTCCATTTAAAATAAAAAATTAATCTAATATACTAAATATTATACCCTTTTCTATTTTTAACTAACTCTGTTAATGCTCCACAATTGAAAAGAAGCGCATTGCCATTTTTTCTGCTATGAGAACTGAAGCTTCGCGTCGCCATTTTCTCTGATGCAACCGAACAAAATTTTAAAAGAATTTAATTAGACGAACACCCATGTTTTTTTTTTCCACCGCTGAAGCTTCCACATCATTTCCACGCTCCTCCAGATCTCGCCGAAGCTATTTTTCTCCGACCTGAAAACCACCATATTCGTCATTCAAGATTCCGTCATTTCCAACATCTCTGTATCGCCGTGAGAAATACGACGGCTCATCCGCTCCCACGCCACCCCCTCCACCCTATTTGGCGCTCTTCAACAAACCGTCGTGCTTTTGCTTCTAAACTCATGATGATAATAAGGGTTTGATATGTTCTCGTCAAAGAATTTTGTAATTCATGACATTTTTATGAATTTTGATTTGGAGGAGTTCTTCACTTCATTCAAGTAGAATTAAATCTATTTACTTTTTCATATTTTCTGCAAATTATTTATATGTTCATGGGAACATGGGAGGAATTATGTAATTTAATTTATATAAATGGCGACGTGCTGTTTTTTTTTTCTTTCCAATTGTGGAGTATTAACATGATTTGAGAGAGAAGAAGACTTAGTCAAAAATAGAAAAGAGTATAATAATAAAAATGGGGATATATTTAGTATTTTAGATAAATTATTTATTTTAAATGAAGTATTTTTAGTAATTAGGGTATATTTAGAGGAATTTGGGGTATATATAGTTCTACCCAAATTTTTATCTTATAATTTAAAAGTCTGAGTTTATAGAGATAGCAAAATTAATCCATTTATATATAATTCTCTAACATCGTGTAATCGATTTTACAGTATAATTGATTTACAATTTATGTGTATTTTTTAACATTATCCGTTTTCTTTAATCAATTTAAGTCGGTGAAGAAGTTAAATTTGTTGTAATGTAGTAAAGATAAAAGCAATAAAAAACACAAGGTATGTTGACCCAGTTCGTCACAAAGTGACTACGTCTGGGGGCGACCAAGCTAGGAGATTCTGATAATACTGCGAATAAGTTTTTTGTATTTACAACGTTAAGAATACAGGAATAAATAGTAAAATATACCTAACCCTAAAGCCCATAGGCCTAAAGCCCAATGGACCTAGATATATTATTATGTCCATTAATATATTATTATATATTTTATAACACTCCCCCTTGGACATAATAACAATAACTTGGAAGAATACAAAAGTTGACGGGAAGAGTATAAATGTTGATCTTCGGGATCCAATCTTCAGGATTGTTTTGAATTTGATACTCCCCCTGAAGATAACAATCTTCCAAGTCGACGCATCCCAATCCCATGAACATACTTTTCAAAAGTAGAAGTGTGAAGGAATTTAGTGAACAAATCTGAAAGATTGTCACTTGAGCGTATTTGTTTTGTCGTTATCTCACCACTCTTCTGGAGTTCGTAAGGATAAAAGAATTTAGGGGAAATATGTTTCCACAAGTTCCCTTTGACATGACCATTACTCATTTGAGCAGTATAGGCAACATTATGTACATGAATTATAGTAGGATTTATGTCATTTAAAGGGAATACTACACGAATCGTAAATGTGTTTTACTAAAGATTTTAACCAAACATATTCTCGTGCAGTTTCATACAGAGCTATGATCTCTGAGTGGTTTGACGAGGTGGTCACCATAGTTTCTTTAACAGATCTCCATGAAATGGATGTACCACCCCAGAGAAAAACATAACCGGTTTACAATTTTGCATTGTGGAGATCAAACATATAACCAGCATCAGCATAACCTACAAGTGTTTTGTCTTGGTTTCTTTGATAAAGCAAACTAAGATCTTGCGAACCTTGAAGATATCTTAAGACATGTTTCACACCATTCCAATGTCTCCTCGTAGGGGAGGCACTGAACCTTGCAAGTAAGTTCACTGGAAAGGCAATATCCGGCCTAGTGCAGTTTGCAAGATAGAGCAGTCCGCCAATCGCACTAAGATAAGGAACTTCAGGTGCTAATAGCTCTTATGTATCTTATTTAGGTCTAAATGGGTCCTTTTCCACTTTGAGGGAACGGATAGCCATTGGTGTACTTAGTGGATGAGATTTGTCCATGTGGGATCTCCCCAACACTTTCTTTAAGTAGGTTGACTGGTGTATTAGTATTCCTTCAGGGAAATGCTCGATCTGCAAGTCGAGACAAAACTTAGTTTTGTATAAGATTTTTCATCTTGAATTTAACTTTTAAGATTGAACTAGCTTCTTCAATCTCTTTCCTTCTTCAGGAGGAATTCACTAAGTCGATTAAACCATATTCGACTTTATTATTTTAAATCATACAATGATCTTTGCAGTTTACAAACTGCGATTTACATCATTCCTCTTCTAGGGAATTTTAAATCCATCAGGGATTTTTATATAAATATCGAAATCTAATGATCCGTATAAACATTTTTCAATGTCCAAAATCTGCATTTCTAAATTGATTTAACTGCCAGTGATATACGGTGGAACTTTATAATATTCACAACAGGAGAATACGTTTGATCACATCAAACTCAATAATGGGTCTCTACGAAAAATCCTTAAGCTATTAATCTCGCTTTGTATCTCTCAACCTCATTTTTCCATTTTGTTTTCGTATTAATACTCATTTATATCCTTTAGGGATAAAATATTTAGGGGGTATGTACGACAGAACAAAATACTTTATTTATTTTGTGAGTCTAGATCTTCCATATTTGCTTCTTTCTAATGTATCTAATCAAAGTGCTTCAGGCACCCAATTCAGGTACTGGATCCAGATTTTAGAAAGAGCAACTATGGGTACAAATATGTTGTCAACAATAGTGATATATTTATCTCATGTATTTAATTATTTTAAGATTCGTGTAAACCAGATCTTCATCATTTCCAAAATATGTATTGATCTGGGTGTTCCGCAATCCTAGTGTTTTGATTGCTACGTGCACGTGCTTTTTACTAGGATTCTCATCTTTAGGACGAATCTGATCTGGAGATTTCAAGTGTGACTGAATATTTTATTTGCTTTAATATACCATGGTTTTGTGTAAGGAGGTCAATTACGCTTCTGGCGTAGAGGGGCATCAATATTATTTAATTTAATTGGAACTTCAACTATTCGTAATCACTTCATTTATAATCAGTAATGCATATGATAATGCATCTGGCAAATTACTTGCTAATTATTGCAAGTTTATTTATTCTTTTAACTTCCGGTTCAATTTTGACTAGTGCTTATGTCGAAATATTTGAAGATCTTTGTTATCTTTAGAAAAGTTTCTCGACATTCATTAAATTTTGATTTCTATTCTCCCCTAATGTCGAGAAAATAATCTTCATTAAATGTGCAGTCAGCAAACCGGGCCATAAAATGATCCCCCATCAAAACTACAGATATTTCAAAATTGATTGAGATACAAAATTAATGTATATACCTAAATTCCTTTGTAGCCCATTGAGGTACGCTGTAAAAGTAATATAGAAATATATACTGCACAATTAAAAAAAATCTCGCAGATAGGAAATAATTATTATTTTTGACGCACTTGTTGCAAATAGGGAGTATTAATTTTATGCAGTAGGTCGGATTTAAGCTACATGTAAAAAAAATTTATGCCCCAACATGTAGCAGCTTGGAATTTTTATAATAACTATCTAGCGATTAATCTGATGCATCATACTTGTGATTCAGCTAGACCATTCGGGTGTGGACTTAATGGACTTGAGCACATATAAGTCCATTGTGTGGAAGGACCAATTATAGTCATAATTTGATAAAAATAGTCCGGATACTATTTATGTCAGTCCACATATATATCTCCATTTAACTGTTCATAAAATAGGAGATTTAATTCACCTAGACATGTCTATCAAATAAATGTATTTACAAAAAGTTTTATGTTATGTGGCTTAGTATAACACCTTTCTTAGGAAAATCCAACAAATTAAGTTAATATTTCGGATGGACAAATCGTTGATGCTATAGCTTGAAATGAATCTAAATTATATTTTACGACCATTATTCACTCTTCCAGAGGTTAAATATTATTGTTGAATACAATTTAGAATCAATGGGTCTTCCACGCTTCAGGCGTCCTTTAGATTCATTAGCATCTAATATTGTATCTATCATAAATACTACTCTTTACCAGAATATTTTTCATAAATGTGTGCTTTGGTAACTCTTCTGGAGTTATTAAAGGTCCGGTAATATATGATTAAGATACATAGCCACATATCTCTACAATTTAATTACTCATTTTCTTTAAAGTTATCTGAAGATGTGAGTGTTGAGACCAGTGCTATCACATCTGGAATCACACCCATCCTCCAGGACATTCTCCAGGATATTTGTTCTAACGACTAACTTTTTAGTGTTGTTCAAATTATCTTTGCTATCATTTCAGGTCAACATCCTTCAAGAAATATGTTCCAGTGATTAACTGCTTAGTGTTACTTCAATGGTTGTCCTTGGTGTTGTCCCTGGTCAACGATGGTCAACGGCAGTTACTCCCATGTTCCAGAATATTCTTGATACACCTGGAAGGATCTGGAACGTAGTGGAAGGACTTGGAATCAAAGAAGTGATGAGTAAAGAAAGGAAATTAAATGGAAGTTACCTCAACTCCTACAAAAGTGGATCTCAACTTCTCTCCATGATTTCCACTTCATTGATGGACGGATCCATATTCCAACTCTATATAGATGAGGAATACGTCCAGAAACCTTGAGAGAGACTCCACACTACATATAGAAGGAACGCGCATTTATCGGAACCTATTTTATGGTTTCTGTGTGGTAGTTTCACATGTGTTGTGTATATTCTTATCCCATACGTTTTGCTGAGCTATTCACGGGGTGTGGAAGTTTGTGCTTGAAGTAGGCTTAGACTTAACAATCTAAGTTTGCCATTTGGGAACTTGTTTGGATATTTTAGCCGATTTTATGTTTAAGATTTGGAAGAAATGTTTCCAAGTCTCGGATTTGTTTTTGTAATCACGTTTTCCAAGTTAGTGATATTTCAGCCTTGAGGCCACCACAAACTAAGTTTAGTTTGTGGAAAGATTGAGTTAATTCTTGTGTTCAAAGTCTTCCACTGTTTACTTATTCTCTCTACATTATTCTGAACACAATAAGTATTGTCTTAAGTGTTGCCACATTTTGAACAACACTTCAACTCAACGGTACCACAACACTATCATTATCGACTCAACTTTAAAAGAATTCTATTGTATATGCCCATGTTTGCTTTAGGCAAACTAATATAATGAGATTCGTTTGAGGGACTTCCGATCTCGAACATCTCAATTATTTTTTTGGCCTTTGCCATAATTTTTATCTATCAATTCATGTCATTAATAGTTTTTGTCATTCATTTTTCATTAAATGATCCTTCAGGGATTTTATTCTTATTGAGATGATGTCGAGTGATGATTTATCTTTGTCTTTGGGACAAGAATAAATTTAAAACTTATTATAATTGTCCCAAAATATATAAAAAATATCACAAAATGAATCTCATGTTGAAAACTCAAGTCAAGTGCTCTAATGTGGAATGGCAAGATTTAGTTAAATTTTATGAGTAATATTGGACATTTAATCTAATGTCTTTATAAAAATCTGCTTCAGACAGATTGGTACGATGTGATTCACCTTGAGGGGTCTTCCCTTTTTTTTATTCTTAGCATTCACTGATAAGCCTTGCCTAGATGTTTAGGAGTACGACACGTGCGAGACTAGTAGTCATCGCATCCACACTTGTGAAGGATTTGTTTATTCTGAAAATGTGAGCTCAATTGGGTGTAGGTTTTCGAATTTGAGATATACCCTTTTTATGTCCTTGAGTTTGGACATTTTTATCATTTTGTTTATCATCACCCCGATCTCTGCCTTGTCCCCTATCACGGTCTCGACTTCGGGTCGATCCGCGGCCCATATTTGCGTCAAACCTCTTTCCACGTCTATGCCCTCTAAAACTTTTTCAAGTAGTAGCATGTGCTTCTGGCACTGCTTGTGAGCCAATTGGTCTTGCATTATGATTTTTCATAAGCACTTGATTATAATTTTCTGCAACTGAAAGTGCAGATATCAGCTCAGAGTGGGAGGTGTTAAGTACCTTGGTTTAGATTTTGATGTGTGAAAAACATATGTTTAATTGGCTCATTTAATCTAACACTTGTTCTAAGGAAATTAGTTTTTGAAAGTTATAGTTGTAAGTGAAGTCTGCAGCTGTATACTTGATCATTCTACAGCCAGACATGACCCTACAACTGTAATGTTTCTCTATAGCCAATTTTGTATTTTCAGGACTCTACAGCTGCAAGGTTGAAGACCCTACAATTGAGAAGACAGTTTGAAAAGAGAGAGTACAAGTCAGAGATTAATTGAAGATTATGAAGACCCTTAAGCACAATTAGTGTAGCTCTCATGCACTCACTAATTAGTACTTAAGAGGAGGTTATTTCTATCATTCTGGAGGATAATAGAGATGATTAGGGTCATAATTGCATGTTTTAGCATTCATTTCTATATGATTTTGGTGGTATTATGTTCATATTTAACCCTATTATGCTATACTTTGTGCATTTAACCCTTTTTGGCTAGAAAGTTGTGTTTTGTATTAAAAACGAGCAAAACTTGTGAAGAGACGAGCAAGTTTGATAAATTCCGGAATTCTTGAGTTGATCCAATTGGTGCAAATGATATGTCATTTTGAATAGCTCGGAGAGAGGGTCGCAACGCAAAAAGAATCGAGTCAATCTGAGCTCTAGAACTCAAGATATGAAGAAAACAACTTGCTAGGCAGCTAGTAAGCTCAAAACGGCAGCAAGGCCCCTTGGTCGCGAGTCTAGCCCCTGGATCGCGCAAAAATGGCCCGCGCACGCTGAATGACAATCAAGATCGGCAGCCACCCCCTTTTGGTCGCGTGGGAGTGCGTTTTTCAAGCGTTTTTCATAATTTTAAGGGGTTGTTTCGTCTTTTCGAAAGTTTAATGAAGAGCACTTTAGACTAAATATTGTGGGCACTATAAATACCTCAAGGATCAGATTTTCAAGCATTCGATCATAATTCCAAGTTCTTAGATTAGTTTAGAGAGAGAATTAGGTAGTAACTTAGTGGGTTTCTTAATTAGATTCAATCTTCTTTCCATAACTTTTGAGTCGTCCTTCGGATTTTATATCCGTTTATTCCTGCATACTCGTAGTGATTAGAGCTTCATTCCTGCGGTTCATTTTTATATTTTGAGCTTTGAATCAAGACTTGGCATTTTGGAGGTTTGTAGAGTGTATTCAATTTCTCTACCTATGGTAAGTTTTCCTTTAATTCTCTTATTTTAATTCATAATCATGTTGTTTAGAATGTTAATTATTGATTTTCATTATCAATTAGCCATGGGCTAATATCCTTGTTGCATAGTTGCATGATTATTATGGTGAATTTAGTTCTATGCATGAATTAGTGATCTTGATGGATTAGTTCTCTTATTAATGACTTGTATGAATGCTTGGGATGTTTAATTGGATTGTATGGCTTATATGTTTTAGCAATGAAATGAGAATTGAGCTATAAGAACTTTATGCATACCAAGTGTTTGATATTTGGCTTGTATAACCAACAAGAATTGCATATTAGCCTAGACCTCATAATTAGAGTATTTGGTGTTGTAGAGAGAATTAGACATCTAATAGAGCCCTTAGCTTGTGTTGTAGAGAGATCTAGACACTAGTTGGCTTGATTAAGACACCAAGAGATCTTTTGCATGCTAGGATGGGTAGGACATTAAAGGAACCATAGTAGGATTACTTCCACGCACACACACCACTTTTGCTCACTTCCTTGAAGTGATAGTTAGATTTACTTTACTTTGTTAAAGTAGATAGAAACAATAATTGTTTTCTTACTTTCCTAGCTATTAGCCTTTTGTAGACATTCAATGCTTGCTTGATATCGCATCATTTCCCTGTGTTCGATATTTAACTTGGTTAACTTGCCACGACAACAACGACCACGTACACTTGCATGGAAATCTTACACGATTTTGGCAAACAAGTTTTTTGGCGCCGTTGCTGGGGAAACGGTCTCTTTGTCAAGCTAGTTGAAGTTTGTTTACATTTCTTTTCTTTATTTTGTTTCCTTGTTTGTTTGTGACTATTCTTGGTGAGTGTTGATACTTACTTATTTTTGCAGGAGTGAACTAAATTGAAGATGGACTAATACAACCATTGCTCGTATTCTCCACAAAATACATCCTCTCCTAATCCATACATTTATCAACTTTACCCCATTAAACCCCGCACAACCTTCGATGAACTCTCTACGTTAGAAGAGAGTATGAAGTACATGATTATAATGTATGGGAACCAAACCCAAATTCCACCACATCCACAAGAAGTTTCTTATCCTTCTAACTCATATACATCTCAAGATTCCTATTCCTTGGAGGATCCACATTCCTACACTTTACCCTCTCCTATGCCTCTCCATCATGATGAAGCTCCTCAAAGTCATAATAATGATACACTAGCTTACATCCTCAATCAACTCGCAGAAATTTAAAGGGAGTATGAAAGGCTCTTTGAGGAGACCAATGTGAAGTTTGATCAAATTCTCAAATCTCAAGGAGATCAAATCAAGAGCTTAGAGCTCCAATTAGGGCAATTGACCCAACAAGCCCATGAGATTTGCGAAACGTCATACTAAGATTCCTACTCTCATCATGATGATACATGCTCCTACACTCCATATCTTCCTATGACCTTCCATCAAGAGGACACTTCTTCAAGCTATGAGGAAGACATTTTAGCTCAAATTCTCAAGAAATTGGAAGAAATGAGAAGTGAAAATGAAAGGTGCTTTGAGAGGACAAACAAGAAGTTTGATAAAATGTTCATGTCTCAAAGTCATCAAATCAAGAGTTTGGAGTTCCAATTGGAGCAATTGAGCATTGAAGCCAATGAGACGTGTGAGAAGGAAGATGGGGGTATTATAGATGATGAAGTTGAAGGGGAAGTGGAAAGTATGTTGGAAGATGAAGATGATAATCATCATAAGGACAAGAAAGCTCTTTCTATTCTAGATTGTCTCAAATGCTAAATTTTTTATTAATCCTTCTAATGCATATATTGATTATAAGATTCCTATTATTGTTGATGATATGGGTTATAATTATCCTCATGCTATGTTGATTTGGGATCACGAAGAAAAGATGGATGGACTAGAAGAAGAGCAAAGAGATAAAAGTGAAAAGGAAGAGTATGAAATTGAGAGGGAAGAGGATGAAGAAGAGGATGATTGTGATGATCATGATGAATACAAAGACCTTTAAGATTTCTTTGATTTTGATAAAAAAAATCTCCACAATGATGAGTTTAAGGAGATTAAAAAGTCTTGTGTTCAAAAAGCTTTCTACCTTAAGAGTTTCACTAATCCTATTATTAATTCTCTTAATCATGATCTTAATCCTTCTTGTGATGATATTGAGTATGACATTCCTCTTGTTGAAATTGATAGGAATCAAAATCAAGAAGAAGATGGTAAGGAAAAAGAAGATTCAAGAGGAGGAATGGGGAAAGAACTAGAAGAGGAAGATGAATGTCCACTCATGGACATGAGTTTCATAGAAGAGATACAACAAAATGAAGTGGAAGAGGAGCCTACAATTGAAATAAGCATTGCTAAACCCTTAGACTCTTCTACTTGTGCTTTAATTGATAATGTTGTTTATTGTGAATTTGTCTTACCTCTTAAGTTGATGAATTATAAGAGTGAATTAAGAATCCTCTTGAATATATTTGATAGTAAGAGATGGGGGTGGAATAGTATTTTGAGAAGACAAGAGGAAAATTCTTGCGCATACAAGTATAAAATGAAAAGGAAGGTAGATGTTTAGGGAAGAAATCCTACATGTTTCCTTGATTTTGAAACTTTGAGATTAGATGTAGATGGGGAGGATGACAAATATCCTTGGCCATTTAGCTAACATTGGTATATTCCAGCTAGGGGATGTTAAATCCAAGCGCTCGATGGGAGGCAACTCATCCTAAAAAAAATTCTTGCTTAATAGGTTTACTTTGTAGTTGAGATAGCTTATTATTTTGATTTCTTCATATGGGTAGTGTATTCTCTTACTTGGGTTGGTGCATGTGATTTATCCTTGTTTGGGGGTGTTGCCTCTTGTATATATGGTGATTTCTTGGCTTACTTGAGCTTATACATGCATTGTTTGTTCATTGATTCTTTGCAAATCCTATTTTCATTACTCTTTTCCAAACTTTTAGGATCTTTGATCCGAAAATGTTTGGGGGGTGTGTTGGTTCTTCGAATTTTGATTTGCAATGATAATTGAAGTGATTTTTGAGCTATAGAATGGTGTGATGAGGAGATTTCTCTTCCTACTCGGCCAAGAAGGATATTTTTGTGTAAGTGGCAAGTCGATCTCCTATTCTTAATCCCAACTCAAGGTATGTCTTTACACTTATCTCTCTCTATGTGCTTCCATTCTTAGGTTTAGTTTGCTTGATTTTATATTGCTATTTTGAGCTTAAGTATTGATTCTTGTTGTATTGTGCTTTGATTGTGTGCATTGCATGATCTTTTCTCCACTTTGCCAAACTTTTTAGACCCATGGTCCAAAAAAGTTTGGGAGGTGTGTTCGTTTCATAAATCTCATTGCAATGCTATGATTATATTGTTTTGGTACTACTCCTTTGCTTTGATGCCTTATGTTTTGATGATACTTTGTTTTGCTCGTTGATTTGTGAGATTTTTGGTTGCTAGTTTGAATAGTGGATGCATGAAATATGCTTATGATTGTGTGGATGTTGTTGATAGTATAGGTTGATGTAGTGGACTTATGTTTTGATTCATGTCTTGTCTAGTTTGCTATGGATTTTATGATGCTTGATACTTTGATGATTTGAACATGTTGAGATGATATGAGTCTTGATCAACCATTACCCGTGAGTTTTGAGCTTTTGATGCCTGTTTCAATCTTGAACATATGTTATTCTTTGATGTGAGTTCCACACACATACATGTTACTCTAGAACTTGGCTTTAGTCTTATTTGAGGCTACATTAGATAGAAATTTCACATGATATGATTTGAGGCCATCTTTGATCTATATTGAGCCACCTTGCCCTATAAGCCTACCAATGATATTATAATACATTGTTTGCCACTTCTGTGCCTATTGACCTTTCCTTTGGCTAACCACACTTTAAGCCATTTTCCTTCCTTTTTGGAACTCTCTTGTCCCTATGATTAGTAGAGTGAAAAGAAGGAATGAAGATTGGTGATTTGATGAAGAAATTGGTGGTCAAGGTGGAAGAATTCTATGCATGGATTGATGTGAAGTGAAGGTTCAAAAGCAAGTGCTTGCAAGGAATGAAAAACGTTGACTTTTTAAAATTTGGTCAAGTTTGACTTGTGTTGTGAGCATGATCACAACTTGTAAAAAGGGAAGAATGATCTTTGAAAGTGTGATTTTGAAAGAGCATGAAGATGATTTCCTATAGCATGAAGAGGTGAATGATCTCTACTTAATTTAATTCCTTCTATGCTTTACTAATCATACTTAGTCACTTTTATCCATATGTTCCTTCCCTACCAAAGAGCCAACACTACAACCTTATGAAAGTCCTCATTGATATGTGAATGATTTGTCATTTCAAGTGGTGGAGAATGTAGACTTGAGCCAAGTTTATGGTAGTATGTGTATGTGGTGTGATGATTGAGTGAACTTATACACTTGAGGGTTGAGCTAAACACTTATCTTGTGAGGATCGTGACTCATTGATTTGATATCTTGCTTATTGATTCATTGTTGATGGTTAATTATATGAGATTGCATGCTAGATTTGCTTGACATTGATTGATATGTTCATGGCATTTGATCTTGTGCTTGATGCTTCATTGATACAATTATTCCCCTATCTTATCGCAACGTTGCTCTAGGACGAGCAACAATCTAGTTTGGGGGTGTGATTAGGGTCATAATTGCATGTTTTAGCATTCATTTCTATATGATTTTGGTTGTATTATGTTCATATTTAACCCTATTATGCTATACTTTGTGCATTAAACCCTTTTTGGCTAGAAAGTTGTGATTCGTAGTGAAAACGAGCAAAACTGGTGAAGAGACAAGCAAGTTTGATAAATTCTGGATTTCTTGAGTTGAGCCAATTGGTGCAAATAATATTCCATGTCGAAGAGCTCGAAGAGAGGGTCGCAACGCAAAAAGAATCGAGTCAATCGGAGCTCTAGAACTCAAGATATGAAAAAAACTACTTGCTAGACAACTAGTAAGCTCAAATCGGCAGCAAGGCCCCCTTGGTCGCGCGTCTGGCCCCTGGATCGTAAGAAAATGGCCCGTGCACGCTGAATGACGATCAAGATCGGCAGCCACCCCCTTTTGGTCGCGCGGGAGTGCGTTTTTCATAATTTAAGGGGTTTTTTCGTCTTTTCGAAGGTTTAATGAAGAGCACTTTAGACTAAACATTCTGGGCACTATAAATACCTCAAGGATCAGATTTTCAAGCATTCGATCATAAGTCCAAGTTCTTAGATTAGTTTAGAGAGAGAATTAGGTAGATACTTAGTGGGTTTCTTAATTAGATTCAATCTTCTTTCTTTCATAACTTTTGATCCGTCTGTTTGATTTTACATCCGTTTATTCCTGCATACTCGTAGTGATTAGAGCTTCATTCCTGCGGTTCATTTTTGTATTTTGAGCTTTGGATCAAGACTTAGCATTTTGGAGGTTTGTAGATTGTATTCAATTTCTCTACCTATGGTAAGTTTTCCTTTAATTCTCTTGTTTTAATTCATAATCATGTTGTTTAGAATGTTAATTGTTGATTTTCATTATCAATTAGCCATGGGCTAATATCCTTGTTGCATGGTTGCATGAATATTATGGTGAATTTAGTTGTTGTTAATCTTATGCATGAATTTGTGATCTTGATGGATTAGTTCTCTTATTAATGACTTGTATTAATGCTTGGGATGTTTAATTGGATTGTATGGCTTATATGTTTTAGTAATGAAATGAGAATTGAGCTATAAGAACTTTATGCATACTAAGTGTTAGATATTTGGCTTGTATAACCAATGAGAATTGCATATTAGCCTAGACCTCTTAATTAGAGTATTTTGTGTTGTAGAGAGATCTAGAAATCTAATAGAGCCCTTAGCTTGTGTTGTAGAGAGATCTAGACACTAGTTGGCTTGAATAAGACACCAAGAGATCTTTTGCATTCTAGGATGGGTAGGACACTAGAGAAACCATAGTAGGATTACTTTCATGCACACACACCACTTTTGCTCACTTCCTTGAGGTGATAGCTAGATTTACTTTGCTTTGTTAAAGTAGATAGAAACAATGATTGTTTTCTTGCTTTCCTAGCTATTAGCCTTTTGTAGACATTCAATGCTTGCTTGATATCGCATCGTTTCCCTATGTTCGATAATTAACTTGGTTAACTTGCCACGATAACAACGACCACGTACACTTGCATGGAAATCTTACACAATTTTTGGAAACAGGAGATTAGTTTGTAGACTGCAGAATTCTGAAGAAAATGACAATAGTACAAGCAGTACTATCCTGTGTGAGGGGTGAGGACCACTTCACACATGCCAATAGAGAGAGAGGAGCCTTATCTTGAATTCAAATTTGAATTCTCCAATGGATAAGTCACACCACTCAAACTATAAATAGAAGATGTTCTCAGAGGAAACAACAACAACAACCCTGCGCATACAAGCATTCTATCTAAGCAAGTCTACAGCCAACAAATTTTCAAAGAGAGAGATTTTTTTCTGTGTGATTCATAGGATAGTTGGTTAGGATTTTCTTAGAAAGAATCACCTTTTATTGTTGTTCCCTCACCTGTTTTTAATTTCTACTTAGTGTAGCTATCTCTTTGTGAGGTTTTTAACGTATTCTGAGTGAATAGGGTAGTTAATCTCTTGTTAGAATAGGAATCTGAATGAACCTAGTTCTAAGGGGAAACTACTTGTATTGATCTTAGTGATCTGATCTTAGTGAATTTGGCACCTGAGTGGTGTAACAGTGGATATAGGTTGTCTTTTTCATAGACACTGAACCACTATAAATATTGTCTATTTACTTTCTGTCATTAATATTTTTGTATTGCATATTTACTTATTTGTTACATTCATCATTCTTTTAAAATCAAGTGCATAAACTTTATGTTTTTCACAAAGAAACTGACTTTACAATTGTAGCGTTGTCTAAGTCACTCAGCTGTTAAGTTTTTTAAAGTGGTTTTTCATTAACACTCACTTATTTTTCGCTACACATTAGAGTATTCGCAATACACTTTCAAGTGTGAGAATCCCTTTGATTTCTTGTCTACAAGTTATCTTTTTATTTGTAAGTTTTTAAACTCTGCAGCTGTAGACTTCTATAGTCCACAGTTGTAACCTTTGTGGTCCTATTTTTAAAACCTCTTGTAGACTTATTGTTTTTGAACTTATAGAGGCTACTGTAAGGATCTAGAATCCCTTCTTTTGAACAATACAGCTGATCAGTTAGCTGGACTAGCTCAGATCATCCCCAAACCTAGAAGGGAATGGACAGAGGATGATAAGATGAGGTCCAATCTTGACAATATTGAAAAGAATACTATTTATCATTCACTTGATAAAATTATATTTAGCAAGATCAAGAACTGTAAAATTGCTAAAGATATATGGGAAAAGTTGGAAATAATTTGTGAAGGAACTGAACAAATCAAGGAAAACAAACTCATGATAGCAGTTCAAAAGTTTGAGAACTTCAAGATAAAATCTGGTGAAACTCTTGAAAAGTTTGAGTCAAGATTCATTGAGATTCTGAATGAGCTAGACTCACTTGGTAAAGATTACTCACAAAGAGAAATGAGCATGAAGGTTCTCAGAGGTTTACCCTCTGAATGGGACATGAAGGTCATTGCTATGAGAGAATCAAAATGTTTTATCTAAGATATCCACCTTTGAACTCATTTCAGACCTAAAGGCTTATGAATTTGACATAAGCAGAAGAAAAGAACCTGACAGCAGTAAGGTTACAGCTCTAGTGGCTGACAACCTTGCAGCTACAAGTTCTGGTGATGAAGACTTGGCTCTTTTTATAAAGCAGCTTATGAAGTTTGGCAAATGGACTAAGAAGAAGCAGTTCACACCAAAGGAGAATGGTAAGGTGAAATCTACAGCACCTAACTCAACTTACTTGTGCTATAACTGCAGAAAGCCTGGACATTACATCAAGGATTTTCCAAACCCCAAAGCTGAGAAGTATACAGATGAAGAAAAGAGAATCAGAAAAGATAGAAAGAAAAAGTTTGACAAGGAGAGAATTAGAGCACTACTTTCAGAGTTTGATAAAAACCAGGAAGATTGTCCCTCTTCTTCTCAAAAGTCAACTACAGATTTAGAAGACTCTGACTCTACAACCTCAGATGAAGAAGCCCTAATCTGTCTTATGGCTAAAGATGAAGAGGTATGCTCATCATCATCAAGTTATATTACAGAAAAAGATTCTTCCAGTGACATGCTTAGTGCAATCCAAAGATTACAAGAAGAAAATGAAGATCTTAGAAGAGATAATCACATTGGAAGGGAACATGTTAATGCTTTGTTAGCTGGAGTAGAGGATGCTGAACAGCAACTGCAGATTCTACAAGAACTCAAAGAAGGTTACAGTTGTCTGAAAAATGACAATGAAGAACTCTTCAATGAAGCAAGTTGTAGAGCTGTAGACTGTGCTGAATTGAAGGAAACGATCAGAACTCAAGAACTTATGATAGCTGATCTTGAAGAAAGCAATGCTTATGATCAAAAGAAGCTAGATTATTTTGGAAAGTCATCCAAACAATTGAAGAAGATGTTGTCTGAACAAAGACACACAAAGGACTTGACTGGAATAGGATATAATCCTTGCATTTGGATGAAATATTTGCAAAAGTCAATTCCTAGACCAGAAAGGAAGTTCATTAAAGAATCGACCCCTAAAGAAGCTGTAAACTCAACCCTACAGCCAGAAGATTTGAAATTCTTGAATTCTTTCAAAGAATTGTCACCGAGATGACAACAGAAGATCAAGGTGATCATGAATGATACTGAAGAATATGTTTCAAACATGTTGCAAAACATGATTTTGAAACCAACTGCAGAATCAACTATACAGTTAGAAGAAGAAGTCTTTCACAAGTTAAACATTGAAAAAAGACTTAACTTTGATAGATTCTGGAATGGAAATATGTCAGACATGTCTCCCTCTTCAAGCACTCAAAGAGGAGGATCAAGCAAGAACTGTAGAATTAACAACTCTACAGCTCCTGAAAAGGCTTGGATTGCAAAGAGTAACACTGGAGGAAATCCAAAGTATTGGATTTCTAAATAACTCATTTTATTTTGCAGGGACATGTGACAACCACCAAAAGAGAGATTTGGTACATAGACAGTGGTTGTGCAAGACATATGACTGCAGATAGAAATTTGTTACAAAATTTGAAAGATCACAAAGGTCCTACGGTTATTTTTGGTGATAATGCTAGTGGAACAGCTAAAGGATCAGGAAGTCTGCTCAAAGGAAATGTTCAGATCAATGATGTTTATTTGGTAGAAGGATTAAAGCACAATTTGCTTAGTGTAAGTCAATTTTGTGACAAAGCCTACATTGTAGACTTTACACATGACACTTGCATAGTCAAAGATATTGAATCCCAAACCACAAAACTGACAGGAACTAGAAAAGGGAATGTTTACATTGTAGAGTGGGACTCTACAGCTGAAACTACCTATTTTCTAGTTAATAGTTCCAATGAAATTAGTTGGTTATGGTACAAAAAGATGAATCACATAAATTTCAAAACCATGAATGAACTTGTGAATAATAGACTTGTAAGAGGTCTACCAAACACCAAGTTCAGGAAGGAACATATATGTGATGCTTGTGTTAAAGGGAAACAAGTCAAGAAGACTTTCAAAAGCAAGACAAGCTCAAGCACATCTAGGATACTTGAATTACTGCATATGGATCTTTTTGGACCCATAGAACCTGTAAGCATAAGTGGAAAGAAATACACTTTAGTGATAGTAGATGATTACTTAAGATTTTCTTGGACAGTGTTTCTAAGAAAGAAGAGTGAAACTCTACAGAAGCTACCAGAATTATTGAGAAGGATTCAAAATGAAAAGAACTTGAAGATTGTGAAGATCAGATCAGATAGAGGAATAGAATTCACAAATCAAGTCATTGAAGAATATTGTTCACTATATGGCATAATGCATGAATACTCTACAACTGGAACCCCACAGTAGAATTGTGTTGCAGAAAGAAAGAATAGAACACTCAATGAGGCAGCCAAAATAATGATTGTTGAAGAAAAATTGCCAAAGAAGTTTTGGGCAGAAGCAACAAGCACAGCATGCTATACTCAAAATAGATGCTTGATAGTGAAAGATCATAAGAAGACTCCAAATGAGTTATGGAAAGGAAGGACTCCTAATATCTCTTATCTACACATATTTGGATGTAAATGCTACATACTGAATAATGGAAAAGAACACCTCAAGACTTTTGATTCAAAGTCAGATGAAGGTATCTTTTTAGGTTATTCTAATGTTAGTAAAGCATTCAGAGTGTATAACAAGAGATTAATGATTGTGGAAGAGTCACATCATGTTGTTTTTTATGAACAACATAGCTCCCCTGAAGAAATTATTGAAGACTCTAAAGAGGACAACTCTACAGTCACAAGTCAGCAGCAGTATGTTGAAATCAGAACTCCTGTAGTATTGATCAACAAAGGCTTTGGCACTGTGATAGTTGAGTTACCTCCCTTAGAGAATGTTGAAGATTTAGTCTATGAGAATGTTCTAACAGAAGTAGAAACACCAACAAAAGGACCTGATGAGTCTGCAGTAGGTGAATCTACAGCTGTAGAGAACAATGATCAAAGACTAGAACCTGAATCAGATTTGATTTGGTTGAAAGATCACCCCCTTGAGCATGTAATTGGAAACCTATCAGATGTTGTAAAGACCACAAAATAGATCCATGAGGCAATGTTTGCTACATTTCTTTCATCTTCAAATCCTACTGATATTCATGAAGCACTGCAAGATGTCAATTGGATTATTGTAATGCAAGAAGAATTGAATGGTTTTGAGAGAAATCAAATATGGGAACTTTTTCCAAGACCTAGGAATCACACAGTGATTGGAACTAGGTGGGTGTTCAAGAATAAACTTGATGAAGATGGAATTGTGACCAGAAATAAAGCAAGGCTAGTTGGTCAAGGCTATTGTCAATCTGAAGGCATAGATTTTGATGAATCATTTGCCCCAGTTGCAAGATTAGAAGCTATAAGAATATTTCTAGCCTATGTTGCACATATGAACTTTACTGTCTATCAAATGGATGTAAAGAGCGCATTTCTTAATGGTTTACTATCAGAAGAAGTGTATGTTGAACAACCACCAGGATTTGAGGAATATACAGCTGAAGACATGGTTTATAAGCTTAGAAAGGCTCTTTATGGACTTAAGCAAGCACTAAGAGCATGGTATGATACCCTATGTGATCATTTGATAAAAAAATGGATTCAAAAAGGGTATGGTTGACAAGACCTTATTCAGATTACAACATGGAAATGACATATTGCTTGTTCGAATCTATGTTGATGATATAATCTTTGGCTCAACTAATGAAGAATTATGCAGAAAGTTCTCTAAGCTCATGACTGAGAAATTTGAAATGAGCATGATGGGAAATCTGAATTTCTTTTTGGGATTACAAGTTAAGAAAATGAGAGATGGAATTTTCATCAATCAAGCTAAATACACTCAAGAGCTTATCAAAAGATTTGGAATGGACAGCTCAAGGCCTACCAATATACCTATGACAACTTCAGTGAGTATTGACAAAGATGAGAATGGCAAAAGTGTTGATGTAACCAAATATAGGAGGTTAATTGGATCATTGCTATACCTTACAGGTAGCAGACCTGATATCATGTTTGCAGTAGGTGTATGTGCTAGATTCCAAGTTAATCCTAAGGAATCACACTTGAATGTTCTTAAGAAGATCATTAAATATGTCAAATCCACACAAAATCTAGGATTATGGTATCCTAAAGAAAGAGGAATTGAACTCATTGGTTACACTGACTTAGATTTTGCAGGCTGCAAGATTGATATAAAGAGTACTAGTGGGATTTTTCAATTCCTAGGTGAAAGGTTGGTGGCATGGCACAGTAAGAAGCAAAGTTCTATTGCTCTCTCTACAGCTGAGGCAGAGTACATTGCTGCTGGAAGCTGTTGTGCACAAATCTTATGGATGCAATATCAATTACAAGACTATGGGATTGATGCAAAGGAAACTACTATATTCTGTGACAATACAAGTGCTATAGCTATTACATAGAATCCAGTTTTACACTCTAGATCAAAACACATAGATGTAAGGCATCATTTCATAAGAGATAATGTTGAAAGAAAGGATGTGAAATTGACAAAGATTCATATTGATTTGAATCTTGCTGATATTTTCACTAAACCTTTGTGTGAATCAAGATTTTCAATCTTGAGAGGTAATTTGGGAATGTTAGAATTGTGAAAAGACTCTGTGAAAATCACTAAATTGCAAAGACAAACCTAGAAAATTGGAAACTCATTGAAAAGGAAATTTGTAGCTGCAAAGTCATTCAACTGCAGAGTTGTTAACTCTACAGCTGTAGACTTGGCACTAAACGGCAAGTTCCTCACAAATGTAGACTTCCATATTCTAAATATGTCAACTGCAAACTTAGAGAATTTACAGTACTTTGTACAATTCTGAAATTAAATAGAGTACTACAAATTCAGAAACGTCAGTACCTAGTGACAGACATTTTGGATTTATTCAACATTTTAATTAATAAAATGTTTGAATTTGTGTAACATTTTAAATGAATTTAAATTCTATGTGAGTTATATTTTGGACAGACATAATTATAAGTTTTGGTTTGAAATTTAAAAACTCATAAATTTTAGGTCAAAAAGACAGTTTTACCCATTTCTGTCTTGAATGTTTGTTTAAGGAAAGGTATTTAAAGGACTCTTCATCCTTTTATATCCTACTTTACACATTCGAACCTCTAAAACAAAAACACTCCCTATCCCTCACCCTCTGAAATCAACCATCATGGCAATGAAACTAATTTTTGGTGCCCTGTTCGACTTTGAGGAAATCCAAAAGAGGCACCCCACTGATGCGATGTAAAGCGTGGTCAGACATATTATGAATTAGGGGATTCATTATTGTCTTACTCATATCTCCGGAGCTTATGATGATAAGATAGTCCACGAGTTCTACAAAAATGCTGACGCAAATGTGGAGAGGAAAACATTTTCTGTGAAGATGCAAGGAAGAAGTGTTAATATCACAGCTGAAGACATTTACAGTGCATTACATTTGAGGAATGGAGGTGATTCTTATGACAAACTCAATTTTTCTGATGAAGACAAAAGATATTGGAGGAAGTTCACTGCAAAGAAGTCATTTCCTGAGAATTGGAAGAGGACATTCAAGAAAAATGACCTTGCAATTGAGTATGTATATCTCTATGAAGCTATAGATAAATGTCTTTTATTTAGAACTGGAGCTCATGATACTGGCACTATACTTATGTGGGATTTGATGATAGCAATTCATAAAGAAGTTAAGATTGATATTGGATAATTATTGCTTAGAAACATTGGTAATGATGTTGTGAAAGATGGCAAGAACAAAGGTTTTGGCCTATTTTTGAATTATATTCTGAAAGAGGTAGGATTTTCTTTGTTTAATGGTCATAATGGACAACCTATCCTTGTTCATCGAATTATTGGGAAAGCCAACTTCAAGAGAGGAGTTGTGGATGCTCCTATGGCTCCTAAATCTAAGAAGAGAAAGAAGAACAAATCTGATGCAAAGAAGAGTACAGTTGCAAGTCCTCTTAAGCACTATGAGAGGAAAAAGAAATATGTGAGAAGGAAACTTCTGTTTGTAGATGAACCTAGTGAATCTGAAGATGAGATTGATAGAGAAAGAAGAGCAAAGAAATATCACTCAAGGAAAGCTACAGATGAAGAGACTAACAAGTCTACAGCTATAGACTTGGCAAATATACAGCCTGAGGAAGAAATTCCTGAAGTTCAAGTCACTGAAGTTCTTGAAGTTCAAAGTGAACAACTCCCTGTTCTTCCAGTTGAAAGAGTAGATGGGTTTGAAGAGGAAAGACAGAGATTTGATGACTGGAAGCTTATAAGGGAAGAACTGGAGAAGTTGACAGTTGAGGAGAGGAAATTGTTCCAGTGGGTTGTTGACTGGACAAATTGTAGTGATGTAAATGAGTTGATGAAGCCAAATTTCTTCGATGAGTTTCTTGCTGAGAAACTGAGGAAAAACAAAGAAAAAGGAAAGCAAGTAGTTGCTAAAGTTTTAGAAAAGCAAAAGATTACAAAGTCAGCAGCTGCAGCTTTGAGAGTAGCAATAGGATCTGAGAGAGATCCAGAAGATGAATTTCCTGAGGCTAACTATGAGGTAATCAGCTCAGAAAGTGAAGAGGAAATTCCACAGAGAGTTGGTGAAGAAAGTCATCAAGTAATTGAAGCAGAGGGCTTAACTACTTTGGCTGAAGGAGCAATTTTGTTGGAATCTGCAGGAGCTATTGTTGCAGATCCAATTGTGAATGTTGATGAAATGGCTCTTGAACAACCTGACTCTGAGAAAGAGAAAGAAAAAGAGGTAGAGAAAGCTGCTTCACTTTCCAAAGAGCCCAAGGACAAGCCTGATGATGATGATGATGAAGGCAATGATGATGATGCACCAATGGGTGGTGCTCAAACTCAAATTGTACATATTGAAGTTCAACCTACTGAAGAGGCTCAAGCTGATGAGCAGATCATTGAAGATACATCTAAAGAAATTGATGAGAGTGCAAAGGATTTATCTAATCCTATCACAAGTATTTTCAATCAGCCTCCTCCTGCAATGTTTACACTTGAAGAGATTTATCAGCAAGGTACTCCTCCCCTGCAGAGTCTATCAGCCTTGGAAAGAGAAAATATAGATGACTATATGGCTGATTTCTCTAAAGAAAAGACAGATCTTGTCTTAACTCCTAGAAAAACAGGAAGGCTACTACTGAAGACTCTACAGTTGTAGAGTTAGTGCCTTCTAAAGCTCAGAAAATTGTAAAAGGAAAGGAGTTGGTCATTAGGGAAGCAGAATTTGAAGAAGAATATAGTGATACAATTCCCAAGATGACACCAAAAGAAGTTGTATCTAAGCTACAGGATTTGGAAGATTCATTCAAGGGTATTGAAGCTGAAATCATAAAGCAAGTGAAAAGGGTGTCAGATACTATAATATCTCAGAAAGTAAAGAAAGGCATGGAAGACTTGGTCAAGAAAGTTGAAGAAAGAGGCTTAGAGGAAAAAAGAGTACTTGAAAAGAACTTCAAAGCAGTTGTGGATAGTCTACTGAAACAGAATGAATTGGTCAGACAGGACATCATTCAGAAAACAAGAGATATCACAACTCTACAGTCAGACATTAACCTTATGAAAGATGACTCTTTCAATTTGAAGTTAGAAGTTCAAGGAATGAAGAATGAGATGACAAGAATGATTTCCAGCAATGAAGGCTTGAAGACAGATTTAATGAGCAAATATTCTACCATTTTGTCACATATTGATGATGGCAAAAAGGGGGAAAGTGGTTGAAAAAGAAATCAAAGAAGGAGATAAGGTGACTGACAGTATCTTGGAGAATGTTAAAGGCATTGGAAAATCATTGGCTAAGGAGTTTGAAGCTGCAAAGTCAAAAGATTTATCTTTAAGACTGGGTGAACAGCCAGAGGAAAGATCACAGCCAGAACAGATGAAGGGAAGTTATCAAGGAAGAAAGATTATACAGCTCCCCAAATCTACAGCTGGGAAGCAATCTACTGCTCAAAAACCTGCTGGTTACTGGGAAAAGACTGTGAAAGAATCTCAAGCAAGGAAGAAAGAGAAAAAGAAGAAAGAGAGAAACAGAGAATGAAAGATTCTGAGGAATCTACAGCTATTGTAAATGTTCAACCTTTGAACATTCAACCTATAAGAATGATACCCTCTGAAGAAAAGAATGAAGAAGCTGAGAAGGATAAAGCAATGAAATCAGAATTTGATATTTTGTGGAAGAATTTTTTAGTATCTGTAATAGGCACACAGTGATCAAGAGGATCAAGTATAAGAAAGACAGATTTCAGAAATTTAAAGCTTTGAAGGCAGATGGAACTCTATACAAAGGAGATAATGCTCATCTCCTTGGTGGAAAGAAGAAGAGATCTCCACTTCCTAAGAAAATTTCAAATCCAAGAAAGAAGAAGAAGATTTTGAAGAATATGAATTCCAAATGATGATGAAGTATATAGAGGAAGATGAAAAGAACATGAAGCTAACTGAACAAGGTATTTTGAAACCAATTGGAAACTCTACAGATGAAGATGAAGAAGAAGAAGAAGATGCTACTCCCAAGCACATGAGGAGATGAAGATTCAATAGATTAGACACTAAAACTACTTACTTTTTAGTCTAATTGTGTTTTGTAAGCTATACCATGAACCTTTTATTTATGCAGCTTTTCCTTCTGTTGGTTTATTTGGTTTTGTTTTGTTCTGCTCTTGTTTTTGTTCTTTATGGCAATATCTTATTGCTATTGTTGTTTGTTTTGATGATGTGTTTTGCCAACATCAAAATAGGGGGAAATTTTTAAGTACATTGGTCTAGATTTTGATGTGTGCAAAACATATGTTTAATTGACTAATTAAATCTAACACTTGTTCTAAGGAAATTGGTTTTTGAAAGTTATAGTTGTAAGTGAAGTCTACAGCTGTATACTTGATCATTCTACAGCCAGACATGACCCTACAGCTATAAGGTTTCTCTACAGCCAATTTTGTATTTTCATGACTCTACAGCTGCAAGGTTGAAGACCCTACAGTTGAGAAGAACGTTTGAAAAGAGAGAGTACAAGTCAGAGATTAATTGAAGATTATGAAGACCCTTAAGCACAATTAGTGTAGCTCTCATGCACTCACTAATTAGTACGTAAGAGGAGGTTATTTCTATGATTCTGGAGAATAATGGTGATTAGTTTGAAGACAGCCAGAATTCTGAAGAAAAGGACAATGGTACAAGCAGTATTATCCTGTGTGAAGGATGAGGACCACTTCACACATGCCAATAGAGAGAGAGGAGCCTTATCCTGAATTCAAATTTGAATTCTCCAACGGATAAGTCACACCACTCAATCTATAAATAGAAGATGTTCTCAGAGGAAGCAACAACAACAACCCTGCGCATACAAGCATTCTGCCTAAGCAAGTCTGCAGCCAACAAATTTTAAGAGAGATTTTTTTTGTGTGATTCATAGGATAGTTGGTTAGGATTTTCTTAGAAAGAATCACCTTTTGTTGTTGTTCCCTCGCCTGTTTTTAATTTCTACTTAGTGTAGATATCTCTTTGTGAGGTTTTTAACTCTTTGTGAGTTGTATTCTGAGTGAATAGGGTAGTTAACCTCTTGTTAGAATAGGAATCTGAGTGAACCTAGTACTAAGGGGAAACTACTTGTATTAATTTTAGTGATCTGATCTTAGTGAATTTGGCACCTGAGTGGTGTAACCGTGGATGTAGGTTGTCTTTTTCATAGACACTGAACCACAATAAATATTGTCTATTTACTTTCTGTCATTTATATTTATGTATTGCATATTTACTTATTTGTTATATTCATCATTCGTTTAAAATCAAGTGCATGGGAATTAATTCGATCTAAGATGATCGATTTAGGTTTCCAGGTTTTGTTGAACAATATGAATACATAATATCAACAAAAAATACGTGGCAGAACATATGAGCATGTATTATTCAAAATTAGATATAAACCAAATCATCAGTATGTAGTCAGTGCGTCAGGATGTATACGAAATGAACAACATGGAATCATATATACCAAATCAAAGTCATGTATATTGCCAGGGATAAGCATATTCAAATAAACAGAGACATAGAATCATGATATTATATTGGAGGATTCCTACACATGATATTAATCTTTCTTTTCCGATTATAATAAAAAGAAAACTCACATTAATCGCAAAAAGAAGAAAATTAATCTCTTGATCCGTTCCTAAATTCTTTCCACTCGATCCGTTCCACAAATGGCTAGAACACTCGTGCTGATAATGTGTTGTAATTTAGTAAAGATAAAAGCAATAAAGAACACAAGGTTTGTTGACCCAGATAATCACAAAGTGACTACGTCTGGGGACGACCAAACCAAGAGATTTCTGATAATACTGTGAATAAATTTTTTGTATTTACAACATTAAGAATACAAGAATAAATAGTAAAGTATCAATAATCTTAAAGCTCATAGGCCTAAAGCCCAATGAACCTAGATATATTATTATGTCCATTAATATATTATTATATATTTTATAACAAAATTAATTAGGAGGCTATACGATGAAAGTTTTATCGCATTTGGTGTATTGTACGTATCCATAGTACGAAATGATTTTCTCATACACTTAGATGCATAATATTGATACAATTAAATTAATTTATTTACTCTTATGGAGACAAATTACGACTATGGCAGTGTTTTGTCGGGTCAAACTGCATGCATTAGATGTTGTTATATTGTTGAATACAGTTAAGTGTGATAGGTATTTTAAACCCTCCATCTTGTTTGAAAATATTTGGCCAAATATTTTCGTGCTTTGGGAATTACACGAAATATGTGTATAATAAAGTTTTAAAATAATAAAAAAATATGTTCATATGAACTTTATCTATTTTTCCTATTTTATGTGGTCTTTTTCATGGTAAAGTTCAATACTGCTAAAAACTTATGGACATTAGAAAAAATTTAATTAATAAACCAAGAAGCAAAGTTGGAAATGTTGTAATCGAGTAAAGCGATAAAGTAATAAATAAATAACAAGGTATTAATTACCCAGTTCGTCACAACGTGACTACGTCTGGGGGCGACCAAGTCAGGAGATGTATATATAGTAATATGACTGCGTAGAATGTTCGTGTACAGAAGTATGGAATACAATAGATAGAGATACAATATATAGTAAAGTATCCTAACCCTGACCCTAAGCTCATAGGCCTAAAGCCCACTGGACTAGATATAATATTATGTCCATAATATATATAATATATAATCTAATATATTATAACACTCCCCCTTGGACATAATAACAGTGACATGGAAGAGTACAAAAGTTAACAAGAGGAGTATAATCATTGATCTTCAACATCCAATCTTCAGGATTGTTTTGGATTTGATACTCCCCCTGAAGATAACAATCTTCCAAGTCGACGCATCCCGATTCCATGTACATACTTTTCAGAAGTAGAAGTGGGAAGGGATTTAGTGAACAAATCTGCAAGATTGTCACTTGAGCGTACTTGTTTTATCATAATCTCACCACTCTTCTGGAGTTCGTGAGGATAAAAGAATTTTGGGGAAATATGTTTCGTCAAGTTCCCTTTGACATAGTCATTACTCATTTGTGCAATACATGCAGCGTTATCTTCATAGATAACTGAAGGGCTTAAGTCATTAGAAGGGATACCACACGAGTCGTAAATGTGTTTTACTAAGGATTTCAACCAAACACATTCTCGTGCAGTTTCATACAGAGCTATGATCTCTGAGTGGTTTGACGATGTGGTCACCATAGTTTGTTTAACAGATCTCCATGAAATGGTTGTACCACTAGAGAGAAAAACATAACCGGTTTGCGATTTCGCATTGTGGGGATCAGATAGATAACCAGCATCAGAATAACCTACAATTGTTTTGTCTTGGTTTCTTTGATAGAACAGACCAAGATCTTGTGAACCTTGAAGATATCGTCATATATGTTTCATACCATTCCAATGTCTCCTCGTAGGGGAGGCACTTAACCTTGCAAGTAAGTTCACTGCAAAGGCAATATCCGGCCTAATGCAGTTTGCAAGATAGAGCAGTGCGTCAATCACACTAAGATAAGGAACTTCACGTCCTAATAGCTCTTCGGTATCTTCTTTAGGTCTAAATGGGTTCTTTTCCACTTCGAGGGAACGGACAATCATTGGAGTGCTTAGTGGATGAGATTTATCCATGTGGAATCTCTCCAACACTTTCTTTAAGTAGGCTGATTGGTGTATCATAATTCCTTCAGGGAAGTGCTCGATCTGCAGGCCGAGACAGAAATTGGTTTTACTCAAAGTTTTCATTTCGAATTCAGTTTTTTAAGATTGAACTTGCTTCTTCAATCTCTTTCCTTGTTCCAATAATGTTTAGATCATCAACATACACCGAGATGATGCAAAAACCATTAAGGATTTCTTTATGAATACACAAGGAAAAGCCTCGTTATTTACGTATTCCTTCTTCAAGAGGAATTCACTAAGTCGATTATACCATATTCGACCTAATTGTTTTAAACCATATAAGGAGCGTTGTAGTTTTATGCTGAACATACTTCAATGTTCATTATTCCTCATTTGGGGAATCTTTAATCCATCAGGGATTTTCATATAGATATCAGTATCTAATGATCCATATAAGTATGCGATGACTACGTCCATTAACTGCATTTCTAAGTTTAGTTTAACTGCCAGGGATATTAAGAAGCGGAATGTTATTGCATCTATAACAGGAGAGTAGGTTTGATCGAAATCAATACCGGGTCTCTGTGAAAACCCTTGTGCCACTAACCTCGCTTTGTATCTCACAATTTCGTTGTTTTCATTTCGCTTTCGTACATATACCCACTTGTATCATATAGGGACAACATTTTTCGGGGTACGAACGATGGAACCGAAAACATTTCATTTATTCAGCGAGTCTAGCTCTGCCTTAATTGTTGCTTCTCATTTCACCCAATCGGAGAGCTTTCGGCACTCGGATATAGTTTTGGGTTCATGATCTACATCATTATTTGAAATGGTGAAGGCAATAGAGACTGCAAATGTGTTGTCGACAACAGTAGTGTTTCTTTTATAAGTTTCTCCTGTATTTATGAAGTTTGTTGAAACTTCGATATTTACATCGACCAGATCCTCTTCATTTCCCAAAGGGTATTGGTCTGATGATTCCGCAATCCTAGAGTCATTGTTTGCTTGTGCACGTGCATTTTGACTAGGATTCTCGTCTTCAGGACGAATCTCTTCAGGAGATTTTAGGGGTGACTTAGTGTGTTTGCTAGCTTTACACTTACGCAAATTTGATTTGCTTATGTTAATGTTTCCTTTACGCTTCTGGCGTATGGGGGATTAACATTTGACTTCAAAGGGATTTGTACCCTTTGAGGCACATTTACTGCAGGTATATGCGACTTAGTCACACCTTTACGATCGGTGAATGCATCTGGCAGATTATTTGCTATGTATTGCAAATTTATTATCTTTTGAATTTCAAGTTCAGTTTGATTAGTGCGTAGGTCTAAGTATTGAAGATCTTTTACATTCCAAGTAATTTCACGGTATTTATTTAGTGTGGTATTTTTATCTCCCCCTAATGCCGGAAAGTGATCTTCATCGAATGTGCAGTCAGCGAATTAGGCCGTAAACTGATCCCCAGTTAAAGGTTCAAGGTATTTTAGTATAGTGGGAGATACAAAACCGATGTAAATATCTAGTTTCCTTTGTGGGCCCATAGAGGTTCGCTTAGGAGGTGGTATTGGAACATACACTGCACAACTGAATGTACGCAGATGGGGAATATTCATGATATGCAGTTGGTCGAATTTGGATTAGTGATGATGCATGTAAGATAGCATGCCCCCAACATGAATCGAGTAAGTTTGATTTCTGTAGTAGTGGTCTAGCGATTAATTTGAGGCATTTAATTAATGATATGGCTAGATCATTTTGAGTATGAACGTGAGGGACCGAATGCTCCACTTTAATTCCCAAAGCCATGCAATAATCATCAAATGCCTTAGAGGTGAATTCACTGGCATTGTCCATGCAAATGGATTTGATGGGATGATCTGGGAATTGAGATTTTAACTGAATAATCTGGGCAATAAGCTTTGCAATAGCAGTATTCTGGGTGGATAGCATGGTAACATAAGTCCACCGAGTGGAGGCATCTATTAGGACCAGTAAGTACTGAAATGGTCCGGATGCAGGATGTATCGGTCCACAAATATCTCCTTGAATCCGCTCAAGAAATATAGGAGATTCCGTTCTTACTTTACTACTAGAGGGTCGAATTATTAGTTTACCCATTGTGCAAGCATCACATATATATTCGTTAACAGAAAAGATTCTGTTATTTTAAATGTTATGGCCAGTTGAATTATATAAAATCAGACGCATCATGGTTTGTCCTGGATGTCCTAACCGCTCATGCCATAGTTTAAAGGAATTTGGATCATTAAATTTTAGATTAAGGGCTATATGGAGATTTGAGGGTCTGATGTATGTATAATACAAACCAGACGAGAAAAAAGGAAGTTTTTCGATAATATGCTTTCGACAATCTAAATAGTGAGTCATTAATAGATATTCACTATTGTCCTCAATGTTCGTCTCAATATGATAGCCATTTTCTCAAATGTCTTTAAAACTGAGGAGGTACGCTTTGATTGTGGGAACAATAAAGCATTTTCGATTATTAATTCGGTACCCATAGGGAGGATTATCGAGGCTCTTCAGGAGCCAACAATTTGAATATCGTCGTCGGAAATTGTAGTGACACTTCCTTTCTTTTTAATTAATGTTTGGAAAAAATTTATATCTTTCAAGATAGTATGTGTAATAGCACTATCTACTAAACACAAAACATTCATCTCCATAAGCACACAGTTGTACGTTTCGATATGAGGAATGCTAAGGAGGGCCAAGATTACAGATGTTGATTTATCAGCCGCACAAGGGTCACTTAGGTCCTACTATATCAAATACGTATTAATTTTGTAGACAATAGTGATCGACAATTGGGGTTGACTAAAAAATAAAGCATCGATAAGCAATCCATAGTATCAAAATGTATCATGCAACATAATCAAATAAAAGCCAGTCAAACATGCTAGACAACCAAAAACAAATAGTATCAGAAGTTTAATCATAAAAAAGCAAGTAAACAGCATGTTGGTGTCGATCACTCATTGTCTCCAAAGGCGTCTACAATCATTTTTTCACCCAAGAGGTCATCCTTTTCCATGTCAAAGTCTGCTCCGGGCAGGTCGGTGTGGTGTGTTTCACCTTGAGGAGCCTTCCCCTTTTTGTCTTTTAGCATACGTTGATATAGCTCCACTAGATGTTTTGGAGTACGACACGAGCGAGACCAATGGTCATCGCATCCACACTTGTGACAAAGTTGTTCGTTTAGTGCACGTGAGCTCGATGGTTGAGTAGATTTTTTATCTTGAGGTGCATCCTTGTCATTTGCACTATATTGTGCATTGTTGCGACCTCGGCCTCGTCCCCTACCACGGCCTAGACTTCGGATCGATCTGCGGCCCCCCTTCGCATCATTCTCTTTCCCACATTTGCGGCCTCTAGAGTTTTTCCGAGCAGCATGTGCTTCTGACACTTCTTGTGAGCCAACCAGTCTAGTGTTGTGATTTTTCATCAACAGTTGGTTGTGCTTTTCTGCGACTAGAAGTGCAGAAAGTAGCTCGGAATGAGTTTGATACTCTTTGGTTCTGTACCGCTGCTGGAGTACAAGATTATTCACGTGGAAAGTAGATAGATTTTTTTGAATTAACTTATCATCAGTTATTGTTTCTTTGCATAGCTTGAGCTGAGAAACAATACGATGTAGGGCAGAGTTATACTCCGTAACATATTTGAAATCTTGAAAATGGAGTGTAAGCCAATCATATCTGGCTTGGGGAAGGATCACATCGTATTGTTGTTGGAATCGATCCTGCAGGGATTTCCATAATACTGATAGATCTTTTTAGGTGAGGTACTCAGTTTTAAGATCTTTATGAAGATGGTGTCTTAAAAAGATCAGAGTTTCTGCCTTCTGGGCAGTAGTGCATTTCCATCCTTGTATGGTGGTGTCAATAAGGTCTTTTGAAGCTAAGTGGATTTCAACTTCAAGAGCCCATGTCAAATAGTTATGGTCATCTAGTGTCAATTCATCAAGTTCACGTTTAGTGATGTTTGACATGTTTTTGCTACAAAGAAAAATTAATAAATTAAGATTTATTAATGATTTGTAGCAATTTAATAATTAAGGCTCAAGAAAAATATGCTAAGACAAAAATTAATAAGTAATTTAGGGGATATAAATATTTTTGGGCTTTAATGACTTTTATAAGACATTTATTAATGGGACTTCGGACCCAAAAATAATTTATTAATAATTAGTAATTTGGGCTTCATAATTTAATTATTATGAATTTTATTAATGGGACTTCAGGCCCAAAAATAATTAATTAGATCCAAAATCATTGGGATCAACTAAAAAGATAAGACCCGAACCAATTAAAAATTGGCCAAAATCAATTAATTATATTAAGGGTCCGAAACAATTAAATTGAATGGCCCTATTAATAATATTAATGGCCCAAATAAAAATAAACCACTCAATATTAAGAGAGAGGCCCAAAACAAATCAGGCAGCCCATTTCAATTATAATCAGATTAGGGTTTCTTAGGTTCAGATTGTGAGCCACGTTTTTGGTCAATAGGCGAAAAAATTGTCGTTCATTTCGTCGTTAATGACATATTCAACAGCCGAAAAAAAATGCTCGCCATCGCTCAGGAGATGCCGACACACAGAGTGGAGCATAGTGCCGCCGTCGCGTGTGTTGGGACGCACAGAGCGTCATTGCACCGGTCAGGGCGCGCAGCACCGTTGTCGGCGTGGCTGTCGCCATCGAGAGAATGGAGCGGCGCCGTCGTGTAGGTTGTCAGCCACCTTCGTCGAGTAGAACGGAGGGCTTTCATCACCGTGTCGTCGTCGCGGGTGTTGCCTCACGCCGTCGCACAGGAGGGGTGAAGCGATATCACGAGCGCAAGGAGGCATTGCCGCACTCGGAGTCTATCAAAAATAGAGGTGCCGTCGCAGCACCAGGAGCTTAGTCGCGGTCCGACGTCATTGCATCATTCATCGTCGAGGCCTCTTCAGGGGCCGACGGTGTCTCGGTACACAAGTAGGTGCGATATAGAGTTTCTGGAAAAATGAATTTCATTTTCGGTTTCGATTTCGAGATAATTAGGTTCCTAGGGTTTCTGGAAATTTGTTCTATGAAAAAGGAATGAATTTTGTTTTCTGAAATTTCTCGAAGAAAAACATTTAATCCCAGGTTTCGATTTGAGTAGTATCGAAATTTTTTTTTTGGTTTGTGCGTTTTCAAAAAGGATAATATGAGTTTCAGAATAATATCAAAAATTGGGTTTTCAGATTTTGGTTTCAAAGGAATCCTGATTTAAAAAAAAAAATTGCTTTAGAAAAAAATTAAGGGTTTGATTTTTTATTTCAAAAAAAAATTATGCTGTTGATTTTTGTTTGAAAACCAGGTTTCTGAAAATTGGGTTTTGTTCAAAAAACCAGAATAATAGGTTTCGAAAAAAATCCAAGAAAAGAGATTCAGATTTGGGTTTTGATTAAACCTAGGAACATGTTCTGGGTTTTGTTAGCACAAAAAAGAGCATAATAAATCCAGCAAATATTGAAGGCATGATATACATACACAATCCAGCAAGTGATCAAATCATGAATATAATATGCAATATATACACATAAACGTAATTTGACAGAACATGCCTCAAAATTTCAGGAGCATAAATAAAACAGATGAAAAAATATCAGGCATGTATACAGGCATACATTCTGCAGGATTCCTAATTCATAAACATGGATTTTTCAGATTAATTTAAATGAGAAAACTTACGGTTTCAGCAAAATCAATTAAAATTAATCCTGATTCATTTCAGAAACTCCGTGAGCAATCCTCTCGTGAATCATATTCCTCAGATGGCTAGAACTCGTGCTGATAACGTGTTGTAATCGAGTAAAATGATAAAGCAATAAATAAATAACAAGATATTGATTACCCAGTTCGTCACAACGTGACTACGTCTGAGGGCGACCAAGCTAGGAGATGTATTGTAATATGACTGCGTAGAATGTTCGTGTACAGAAGTATGGAATACAAGAGATAGAGATACAATGTATAGTAAAGTATCCTAACCCTAACCCTAAGCCCATAGGCCTAAAGCCCACTGAACTAGATATAATATTATGTCCATAATATATATAATATATAATCTAATATATTATAACAGGAAATGACGCTTGACAGTCATTTAGGTAGTGATTGTTTTCGTTTTGATGTGGATGGAGTACATCCGAATGGAGAAGAAAAGTAGATGGGGCAAATCTTGTGAATAATAAATTTTGGCTTTTTTTTAAATATTGTATTTGTTTTTTTTATTTATCAAAATATGGTAGCTTTTGGAGGGTTTATTATTTTAAGCATGGGAGCCATCTAAGATGGCGCCCTCACCCTGGCCTACCAAAGGGGCACCAACTCCCACAACGCCCAACAAAAAGGCTACCCCACCCTACTAACACCCACCCCCACCCTGCTAACATTAATGATTAAATAGGGTAAAAATTTTGTGATTTAGCAAAATGAAACCAATTGATACCAGAGTATCGGACTCGTACATGAGCACATGGATTTACAGTGGAGAGCAATTAAATAAATAAAGAGAATTTTAATTTTTTGTTTGTTATCTGCTTCAAATTTCATGGCAGATTGTGCCCTCTTCTGTGGAGCTGCAAAATTGAAAATTGAAAATTGCAGTATTATCTCCATATTCTCGAGGAAGAAGAAAGGTTGCGTAAATAATATTTAAATTTCCTAATATCCTAATATATAGCATTAATTTGTTTGGATCATTAACTTCCCATAATAAAATAAAATAAATTCAAAATTTTGATTCCCAATATATAGCATCAATCGTGGGTCATGGACTAAATTTATTAATAATTATATTTAATATAATAATTATTTTAAATATCGTGGGTAGTTAATTTATATATTTAATATAATAATTATTTAATATTTAGTTATATATATATATATGGACGTGTTATGCCTACTTGAGCTATTTCAATTGTTGTTTTAGGAACATATTTATTGCAAATAGTTAATATTATTTAATTAATATTATTCAAAATATATATAAATTATATTGGACAATATTATTATTATATTAAATATAATTATTAATAAATTTTAATGACCCACGACTTCAGTAGTCATAGTTATATATATATATTATATTTTAAATTAAGATTTAAGACTTTTTAATTCAGTTATAAAATAACTTTTAAAAAAATTATTTGACCAAGCAAGTATTGGGAATCAAAATTTTGAAAAAAATTAATTTTATTAATGGAAGTTAATGATACAAACAAATTGACGCTATGTATTAGGATTTTAGGAAAATTAAAATAATTTAAATATTATTTACACAACATTTCTTCTTCCACATTAATTTTGCAGCTTCACAGAAGAGGGCACAATATGTCATGGAAGTTGAAGTAGATAACAAGCAAAAAATCAAAATTTTCTTTATTTATTTAATTGCTCTCCACTGTAGATCCATGTGCTCATGTACGAGTTCGATACTATGGGTACCAATTGGTTTCATTTTACTAAACCATACAATTTTTACCCTATTTGATAATTAATGTCAGCAGGGTGAGGGTGGTTGTTAGTAGGGTGGGGTAGCTTTTTGTTGGCCGCCGTGGGAGTTGGCACCCCTTTGGTGGGCCAGGGTAAGGGCGTTATCTCAGATGACGCCCATGCTTATAATAGTAAACCCTCCAAAATCTACCATATTTTGATAAATAAAAAAAATAAATGCAATATTTAAAAAAAACAAATAAATTTGTGTTTGATTTGAATTGGATGCGGTAGAAATAGATGAAACTTTATGTCTAATTAATACTTTTTGGAAATGATGATATATTATTTTATTATTGTTAGTTAGTGGAGTAATGATTGAATGACTATATATTAATTATATTTTCTTGTAACACATAAATAATTAAAAAAAAGAAATAAATTGGATAATGAATAATTTTTTAGATAAATTAAATTAATAATAAATAATATAAAATATGTGTATATATAATAATAAATTAATTTGATAATAAAGTGTGTATATATAATAAAAAATATCTTTAATTCCAATTCACAAATAATTACTTAATAGTAGAGGTCTTGATTATTAATATCTATAAAATATAATCTTAATAAAACTTTAAATATATATCTATAATTTTAGTTAATTACATATACATAGTTTACATATATTAATAATTAATATGTTTATATTAGAATATTCTAATATATATAAAAATATATATAATTAAAATTAATTCTTATTTTTATATTATTTGATATGAATTAAATAAAAATGTGTATGGAATATGTGAAAAAGAGATAAATAAAATATATATTTGATATGTAAATAAAGTTGATGTGATCGATATTGAATTATGTGAAATAGGTTTATAGATGTATAATAGGGGGTGGATGTGTATTTTGGATGTGATAAGATGTGCAAGTCCGAAAAATGGATGGAATAGAGAAAAATTCATTCCCCATCTGGATGGGGCTATCTCTAAACAAACACCCCCTCAGTGATCAAGCGCCTAAATTACTTAGGCGACGCCTATGCACCATTGCATAGGCAATGCAAAGATATTTCTTCAATTTTTCTAATAATATTAAAAAAAATTAATCATATATTTATAAAAAAATACACATTATACGATAAATTATAAATTTTAAAACATAATTAATAACAAAATACATTTTTCACAAAATGTAACAAGTCAACAAAATATTAAAAATTATCATAATACAATATTGTCCAACTTCCGAATGAAACACAAAAATAGCATAATACATAGTACGAGTAAATTATGTAATAGTTCATGTAAGTTTAAAGTTTTTAGTAATTTAATAATTTAGTTTTTATATTTAATTTAATTTTAATTTTCAACTTGAAATAAAAAGTAAAAAATAAAAAGAGTAATGACGGTCTCAGCAGCACCAAATGTGTTAATCAATTGTTTTCGATAATTTGATCTTGGCGTCGGTGACCGAATGCTGCCGTTTATGCAGTCTCGACAATCGCCACTTACATCACTACCAATAAGTAATTTTAAGAAAAATTGCCTATGAGAGACTACATATTTAGTTTTTTTTACTCCTAGCACACCTAGCCTATATTTTTTTACACTTAGCACACCTAGCCTATATTTTGTAGGCACTAATCACACACCACACCCCCCCTCCCCCACCCTCAAAGATGCAACCCCTTCTCAAGAGTAGTCAAAGCATACACATCACAAACTCACACACCCTTTACTCCTCACATTCGGCCCATCCCCTCCCTCCCTCCCATAAATTTGTGTCTAATTTTAATTAATAATAATTATAATTATTTTATTAAAATATACTAGTTTTTCAATTATACTATTAATTATAAAAAATGAAATATTCATAAGTTCAAAAAAAAAGTAAAAGTTCAAACGTTCGTAATTACAGTTCAAATTCATTGATTGTCAAAATTCAATTATAAATTTTTCCAACAACTCTCTTTTTTCTCTCTCTTCTCTCCTTCACTCCCTCTCTCTCATTTGTCAATCAAATCTGTCAGCAATCAATTCAACCCCCATAATTTTTTCTTTCCTTTTTCTTATTTTATATACACCTAATTACTTACAATTTTATTTCAATTTTAAAATACTATTCTTTATGAATTCATTTGAACTCATTTTTCCCTCCTTTTATAATAATTTTAAACTTTTAATACCTAATGTTATACTAACAATTTTAATTTTTTTATGAATTCTTTTGTATTCAATTTTCTCTCAATTTTTATAAAATTGTTGAATACTAACCTTTTAATTCAAATTAATGGAACATTCATAAGTTCAAAAACAAAATACGTAAAAGTTCAATTTTTATAAATATAGTTCAAATCTATTGATAGTAAAAGTTCAAATCTATTAGTAGTCAAAGTTCAAATTAGGCGAGGGCAATTCTGCTCGCTAAATTATCGAGGGATGTGCCCCTCGTCTTGGTACTCGCTAAATAAATTTTGACTGAGCATTTATATACCTGCCTCTTAATTCATGTGATCATGCCTTGGTAAATGGGTTCTGTTATTAATATATCATGATTCCTCCTCTACAAAAATAATATATATGAATTGACTGAGCCTATTATTAATTTGACCAATATTATATATTAAAACCTTAAACCCTTTGAATTCATGAATACATCTGCCTCTCTGTGAAAAAAATTAGAAATCAATACACAGCTCGTACACATATAATGAAATCTAAATCAGAAATTAAACTGGATCTCTTCCTCTCACTGGCCGTGAACAGCGCCACACCGTAAACTGAGTAAGTATATATATATATATATATATATGTGATACTATCAGTACGTTATATTGCCTCAGACACTCACCGTTAAATCTCTCCGATTCTGATCCTCTCTCACAGCTGCGGCGGATGTGTGTGTGTGTGTATATATATATATATGTGTACATCACAGTGAGCGCTGCGGCGACGCCAGAAACAATTCTCGACATTGGCTCCTCGTAGAGACGTACGTTAATTTTTTATTTTAATTGATTCCTTAATTTTTAAATTAAAATTTTATAAGAATTAATTCCAGAATGTGAGTATAATTATTTTTTTATATGCAATAAATAATTAAAATACATATTATAAAATAATAATATAAATATAAAATAACATAAATCTGTTACATATATATTAAAATTTAAAATATATCGAACAATTTCACTAGTCTAAATGGCTAGGCATAACATGAAAGACCTCTCCCCTAATCGGAGGTCGTCTGTTCGATCCTCAAAGGAGTAGAAAATTGGCTAGCAAAAGTCGCACCGGGCTCTGATGGCCCCCACGAAGCTAATTATCAGGCAAATTATATTTTTTGTTAAAAAAAGTTAACGAGGGCAGGTATGCCCTCAGCGTCTACTGACGTGCAGATGGCGAGCACTTTCTCCCCTCGCCATTTGCTAACGTAGAAAAGGCGAGCACTTTTTCCCCTCGCCAAACTCACGTGCCGAATAACGAGGGCTTTATATGCCCTCACCAAAAGCAAGTGTTTAGGCGTGCATTTTAGGATTGTTATAACGAGCACAGGTATGCCCTCATTTTTTTACAGTCTTCGTTATTTCCCAAGGGCGTTTTACCCTAGTTAAATCCCTAGCCAACTGGCTTCCCCTCACCATTCCCCTCCCTAGTGCTCTCTTAAATTTTTTTTTTTTTGTAGTGAAAATTAATTTTACCTTTTATCAAGAACATCAAAAGGCAGAAACAAACAAACAAAAAAACACAGATCGACGCCGGATTCGTCAACATTTGATGAAAAACACCAATCGATAGGCACCGATCTCATCGCTCAACCACCAAACGCCACCAGAATTCATCTTAAAAAGCTCGACTCAAGAAAAAATTACAACCACCGTGTTCTACCTCTGCTTAGCCGCGAGAGAGATAGCAGAGAGGGACCCACCACCGGCATTATGTGCTGCGGATGGAACGATGGCATCCCCGTCAGATCTGAATATTGGACGAGAAACGCCCACCGCCGTAAGAGAGATCCTCCGGTGGAAATGTCCACCCACCGAAAATGCCGGACCCACCGCCTTGAGAGAGATCCTTCGCCGGAAATACCCACCCTCCGCCGAAAATGCCTACCCACCACCGTTACCTCTGTTGCACCAGATCCTCCAACGAGATGGAGGGGACTTCGACTTCGCCAGAATTTTGCATATCCCTGCTCACCCACACCCCACCCCACACCATTTCCGTCGAAGAAGAAAGAGAAGTGAGAGAGGAGAGAGGAACCTATGAAAGAGAATTGATTTTTTTATGGATAGGAGAGAAAATAAAATTATATGTGAGTTATTTATTTAAATTGACTTTGTCAGTGGGGTTACCCCACACCACCCTACACTAGTAGCATATTTTATATTTATAACAAAAAGTAACTTTTTGGTACTGACGGTACTTAAAATTGTGTTGGTGTGTTGAGAGAAAAAACACTTAAGACATAGCACACTATAACAACTCACTCTAATTTTAATTTAATAAATCACATAGAGTTACTGTGTTGTTTCTAAGACCCAAGGGAAATTCATGTTAACATTTTCAAATAATAATATTTTCCTCTCAATTAATTCATAATTTTAATCACTATATAATACTCTTTGTCCCAATTTTTTTTCATATTTTTTATTTGAGACGTTCCAACTATTTTTTTCATACTTATAAAGGGAAATAATTCATACTTATAAAAATCAATAAAATATATATTTTATTTTATTATTAAACCGTATATTCATATACTATTTTATTAAATTGTATTATTTACTACTATAAACAAAAGAATTTATATGATGTGAGTGATATATATACGTGTATACCCATGCAGGAAACATATTGTCGACGAGGTGATTGATGTAGGCAATGTGCATGTTACTGCTATAGACTAGTTACTTGTATAGAAAAACACTGCTACAAAAGTAATATAATGTTAGAGCACTCCAAAGGGTTTGGTGGCAAATTTGCCACAAAATTCACAATTTGCCACACTATTTGCCATCAAGAGTAAAATCATATTCAATCATAAAACTCAAATCTTAACTCAATGGGAATATTCTTTTAGAATATTCTCACTTTAATAAAATTTATTTTTATATTATTTTTATATATGTATAATTAATTTTATAATTTGTTATTCATATTTAAATCTTTAAAAATTAATTTAATAAAAATATATATTTAATAAGAAAAATTAAAGAACAATGAATCAATGATTTAAATCACAAGGTTTAATAACATAATACATCACATTACATATTAATATAGAAAAACTACACATCTAATAAAACATAATGCAAATATAAAAATATTACAAGACAATGCAAATAATATAAATTGCATATTGGTAGTAATTAATTCTCCAAAGTAGAATATTTTTCCCAAAGATGTTCAATCAGAGCATTGCGGAGTTCGTAATGAGCATCTGCATTCTTGACTTGTTTATATCGATTAAGAAAATTTTGAAATCTCGAATTGGAATTATTTGCCAATTAGACCTGCGAAGTTGTCACCTCTCTTGCTTCCTGTTGGGACAATCAGGAGTGTTTTGATTAGATCCCAAAACCCCTTGATGAATTTGCCTAAGTATAGTTCATCAGGATGATAGGCTCAGGATAGATAGGTTAGAATAGATTTTCTATTCACAGGTATTCAGTTCAGGGGGAACGTACTGAGGAGTGCAGACTGATGGAACACGTTCCCGATGTTTGAAGGCTGAAGACATGTCCAACCCTGAAGGCTTGATCACACTAATGCTGATCAACCTGAAGCTGAAACCTGAAAAACCTAGGAAGAGTCTTGAAGCCGCGTAGAGCCATCCTGAAGAAGACCACTGATCCTGATGGAACTGAGTAAACTAAGCATGCTCAGGGAAGTCTCTATCAGTGAGGGCACAAGTAACCTTGATCAGGCTGAATGTCGTTCTGATGTTCATAAGTCCTGACTTGGGCCTAGTATCAGTTAACCTGATACTTGTAAGTCCTGAGACCCAAAGATACACGTGCGAATGGAAGTCTGATGAAGCAGAAAGAATGTCAGAGTCTCCAGCATAAGACAAACATTTATGCTGAGTAAAGAACGAGAAACTCAGTGTTATAAATGTACGAGGTTCAGTAAAGTCAATACTGACAAACTAGTCGTTGGACTAACGACCAGTAAGAAGGCGACACGTATGTACGGAGACTGAAACGCATTTAATGCTTCTCAGAGGTGCAGGCGGCGGATCAGAAACTTTGCCATACTAGGTATGGTCCATGTCAGACAAGGACACCCAACTTCTGCACCTACCCTAAATAGGAAGGTTTGAAACGAATCAATTCCAATGGATCTATTTCAAACCTCCCTATAAATACAGAGAGCCTTGCACCCATTCAAGGCTAACGGGAAATTTCCAAGAGAAACTCTCAAGATTCCAAGAGCTCAAAGTTCATTTGAAACAACACTCTGAAACTTAAATTTCCCTAGTGTTGTAGTAGGAATCTCCTCTGTATTATTTGCTTAGAGTATTGATCCCATCCTTAACCTTGATTTGTTAGAGGGATCAATACAAAATAGTTGGAAAATGTGTAAAACCAAACCCCTCAGTTTGTGAGTTGGTTAGTTTGTTTGTAAGGACTGGGACTTGTAAAACCACTCAGGGGTCAGTTCCTTAGAGAGGATGTTGGCTACTCGTGTCCCTTGGCACGTAAAACCTAAGTACCTATCCTCAGGGTTTTGAGGATAGCTTTCTGTTCAATCAGGTCGTGGACGTAGGAGTTGGTTATCTCCGAACCACGTTAAAAAGACCCTTGCGTGCTGATTTACTATTTGTTTAGGATCATAATTATCATACATATTAAACTGAGCATCCTTGCATTGTTTTATAAAACCATCAGGACTGACTTGTCATCCTGATCAATAAATTGTGCACCAGCCTTAACCACGTTTCCACTAAGCAAACTGATAAAATTTTCAGAACTAAAACGAGTAAACACTTAAGGGCTCACATTCCGCACTAAATTGAGCTTACTGAGATAGCTATCCAACTGACGTGCTTTCGAGCTGTCAGTAGGTGGGTTATCTTTACTGAGCTTCTGAGAGCACAACTCTGACCTGGCCTATCTGGTTCAACACTGACCCGTCCCTGCTGCCCCTGAGGACCGTCAGTTTATAGAACACATCAGGATCTTCCTAACTAGGTTTTGAAAGAGCATTTTCCTGAGATTTCGGGAAAATCTGACATCAGTGTATTCCCCCCCATACACTGATTTATACTCGTTTCGGGACCAACAAGTGGTATCATAGCACAGGTCACGGGTTCGAGTCCCCCATGGAGCAAATAGTGGTATGTTTGGCTTCAAGTCAGACTACTGCAAGGGGGGGATTGTTGGGAGAAATCCTAGCAGTCCCTGCCTTGGAGGCGATCTGCGCTCAAGTCCACTCGTTCGCTCGATTAAAGACATAGTTGTGTGCCGCCCGTGGCGCTGAAGCTAGATATTGGGTTTAAAGGAATTGATTGTACTACTCATACCAACAAGGTGCATCTTCTTTTCTGGTGCCCATTGTGAAAGAACTCTAAAGTTAAGCGTGCTTAGCTTGGAGCAATTTCATGATGGGTGACCCCCTGGGAAGTTCTCAGGATGTGTGCGAGTGAGGACATAAGCCTTGTTACCCTTTTGGTAATTCCCTCAGTATCAGAACTTGGAACCTGTTTCCTATGCACTGATGCAGTCTCATCAAACACAACATGAGGTGTTTCCTCCACACAAAGGGTCCGACAGTTATACACCCTGAAAGCTTTACTGACTGAGGAGTATCCTAAGAAAACTCCCTCATCAGATTTGCTATCAAAGGCTTTCAGCTGGTCTTTCCCATTGTTCAGGATGAAACACTTACACCCAAAAATATGGAAATAAGAGATGCGAGGTTTCCTCTTGTTCCAAGTTTCATAGGGTGTCTGAGCATGTTGTTTGTTCAGCGTAGATCGGTTCTGAGTGTAGCAAGCAGTGTTGATTGCTTCAGCCCAGTACTTCTTGGGCAGTCCTGATTCAGCCAACATGGTCCTGGCAGCTTCCTTCAGGGTACGATTCCTCCTTTCAGCTACCCCATTCTGCTGAGGGGTCCTAGCTGCAGAAGTCTCATGAGCTATACCATGGTTAGTACAAAAGTCAGTTATAATAGAGTTTATAAACTCGGTTCCTCGATCTGATCGAATCCTGACAATGCTCTGACCCTGTTCAGTGCTCAATTGCTTGAGTAACTCAGGAAGCTTGACCTGTGTCTCCTTTTTGTTCAGCAAGAAAATAACCCATGTGTACCTGGAATAGTCATCAACAACAACAAGGGTATATTTCCTACCATTTATGCTGACAGGAGTTACTGGACCAAAGAGATCCATGTGCAGGAGCTGAAGCACTCTGTCAGTAGAGAAGGCTTCCTTTACTTTAAATGAGGCTTTGGTTTGCTTGCCTTCCTGACACGCTCCGCACACGTGGTCTTTGCTAAAAACTTCATTAGGCGGACCATCTACAAGAGAGAGTCTAGAGATTTTGTTAATAATCTTGAAGTTTAAGTGACTCAGACGTTTATGCCAAAGCCAACTGAGCTCAGAGGAGCTCTTAGCGACCAGACAGGTTTCAGGAGGGCTGCTCTTGAAGTCAGCAAAATATACATTGCCCCTCCTGACTCCTGTAATCAGAACCTGCAGTGTAGATTTGTCCTTTACGAGACACATGTTAGATGTATATTCTACACTTTATCCTCGGTCACAAAACTGACTAACCGAGAACAAGTTATGTCTCAGTCCTTCAACATATGATACATTCATAACACGGACAGAGTTAATAACAAGGGTTCCGAATCCTCTGGTGAAACCCTTAGAGTTATCACCAAAGGTTACCTGCGGGCCTTCTTGAGCTACATAATCCTGAAGGAGATCACGAAATCCGGTCATGTGCCTGGAACATCCTGAGTCCAAGTACCAGTCCTTCATCAGATCCTCCTTCTTCTTCTTGTAGCCCGCAGTGTCCTGAAAAGAATCAGGCCTCAGGTACCCATCTCGTATTGGGTCCTACTGAGTCAGCCATACCCTTCGGGATCCAGATTTGTCTGACAATTCTGACAGCATCAGAAGTGTAAACCTGTTTCCCTGAAATGTCAACATACACAGTTCTCTTCTTCCTTTAACGTGGTTCGGAGATAACCAACTCCTACGTCCACGACCTGATTTAACAGGAAGCTATCCTCAAAACCCTGAGGATAGGTACTTGGGTTTTACGTGCCAAGGGACACGAATAGCCAACTTCCTCTCTTAGGAACTGACCCCTGGGCGTTTTACAAGTCCCAGTCCTTCTAACCAACCTATCTCACACTTTGAGAGGTTTGGTATTCTGGTTTCCAACTAAGATAGCTCGAGCAATACAAATCAATGCTAAATAATAGAGCTATCGATCTAAGCAAATACAGAGTGAAAAATTTGATATTGAGTTGCGTGAAATTTTAAAAAGAAATACTCAGATTCAACACAGCCCGATAATAGACTCACAAAATTTTGAAATGGTTAATTCTACACTGTAAAATATTTTATACTCCCTCCGTCCACGATAAATGGTCCACATTGCCTTAAATGGTCATCCACAATAAATGGTCTACTTACCTAAAGTGAAAAACTTACAATCATTATTTTCATTTTTTATACACATATACTCACTTTTACACATCACATCAACTACTATTTTAATAATTAAATATTTTTTTATACTAATACACTCACTTTTACACATCAACATCAACTATTCTTAATAACCGTGAATTGCCAAGGTAGTCCAATTTTTGTGGACGAAGGGAGTATAAGTTTTTGTCTTATATTTTTATTTTATCCAATGTCTCTTCTACTTTTATTTTTTCTTACATTATAAAATAAAATTTTATCCTATTAAAAAATCTAAAAGAAATATAAATTTTAAAAGTAACTTAAAACACAACATGAACATTCCCTTAAAATCTCGATTTTTCCACCTATTCCCATATTTTCAATTTTATATAGTGGGAAAATACTTAGTTTGCGACCAAAGCGGTAAAGGGTTAAAATTGTTATAATATATTGAGATAATATATTATTATATTAATGGATATAAT